>PVKM010032558.1:0-16355 GCA_004027735.1 Carollia perspicillata
CACCACTTCTATTCAATATAGTTTTGGAAGTTCTAGTCATAGCAATCAGACAAGAAAAGGAAATAAAAGGCATCCAAATTGGAAAGGAGGAAACAAAACTGTCACTGTTTGCAGATGATATGATAGTGTACATGGAAAATCCTATAGACTCCACCCCCAAACTGCTCAACCTAATAAGTGAATTTTGCAAAACAGCGGGATACAAAGTCAATATCCAGAAATCAAAGGCATTTTTATATACCAACAATGAAATAGCAGAAGAAGAAATCAAGAAAAATATTCCATTTTATATAGCAACAAGAAAATACAATACCTAGGAATAAACCTAACCAAGGAGGTAAAAGACCTGTATGCAGAAAACTACACAACACTGAAGAATGAAATCAAGGAAGACACAAACAAATGGAAACATATACTGTGTGCATAGATGGGAAGAATTAACATTATCAAAATGTCCATACTACCCAAAGGAATTTGCAGATTCAATGCAATACCTATTAAAGTATCAATGGCATATTTCACAGACATAGAGCAAGCACTTCAAAAATTTATCTGGAACCATAAACGACCCTGAATAGCAGCTGCAATTTTGAGAAAGAAGAGCAAAGTAGCAGGGATCACAATACCTGATACCAAACTGTATTACAAGGTTACTGGCATAAAAACAGGCACATAGACCAGTGGAACAGAACAGAGAGTCCAGAAATAAATCCAAGTCTCTATGGTCAATTAATATTCGACAAAGGGAACAGCAACATAAAATGGAGTAAAAATAGTCTCTTAAACAAATGGTGTTGGGAGCTGGACAGCTATATGCAAAGAAATGAAATTTGAGCACCAACTTACACCATACACAAGAATAAATTCAAGGTGAATAAAAGATTTAAATAAAAGCTGTGACACCATTAAAGTCTTAGATAACATAGGCAGGAGAATCTCATTATTTCACGTAGCAATATTTTCACTGATGTGTCTCCCTAGAGCAAGGGACATAAAGGAAAGAATAAACAAATGGGATGTTATCAAAATAAAAAAGCTTCTGCATGGCTAAAGAGAACAGTATTATAATAAAAAGACCTGGCTGGTGTAGCTCAGTGGATTGAGCATGGGCCTGTTGTGAGGCAAAGGGCTGCTGGTTCGATTCCCAGTCAGGGCACATGCCTGGGTTGCAGGCCAGGTCCCCAGTAGGGGACACATTAGAAGCAACCACACATTGATGTTTCTCTCCCTCTCTTTCTCCTTCCCTTCCCCTCTCTCTAAAAATAAATATTTAAAAAATTTAAATGAAAAGAGAACCAACCATATGGGAATACATATTTCCCAATGATACCTTAGACAAGGGTTTAATCTCCAAAATATATGAAGAACTCACAGGACTCCACTCCAGGAAGACAAACAACCCAATTAAAAAACAGGCTAAGGACTTGAACAGACACTTCTCCAAGGAAGACATACAGAGGATCCAGAGACACATGAAAAGATGCTGAGTATCACTAGCTATCAGAGAGATGAAAATTAAATGAGATACCACTTCACACTGGTCAGAATCGCCATCATAAAGAAATCAACAAACAACAAGTATTGGAGAAGATATGAAGAAAAGGAAATCCTAGTGCACTGTTGGTGGGATTGCTGGTCCAACCACTATGGAAAACAGTATGGAATTTTCTCAGAAAACTAAAAATGGATTTGCTTTTTGACCCAGCAATTCCACTGCTAGGATTATATTCTAAGAACCCTAAAACACCAACTCAAAAGAACCTATGGACCCCAATGTTCATAACAGCACAATTTATAATAGCCAAGTACTAGAAGCAACCTAGGTGTCCGTCAGTAAATGAATGGATCAAAAAACTATGGTACAGTTACACAGTGGAATTCTATGCAGCAGAAAGAAAGGAGATTGTACCCTTTGTGACAGCATGGATGGAACTGGAAAGCATTATGCTAAGCAAATTAAACCAGGTGGTGAAAAACAAATACCATATGATCTCACCTTTAACAGGAACCTAATCAACAAAACAAACAAGCAAGCAAAATATAAACAAAGACACTGAAATTGAGAACAGGCTGACAGTGACCAGAGGGGAGAAGGGAGAGGGGAGGAAATTTCAGGGGAAAAGGGGAAGGGTGTGCAGGAACAAGTATAAAGGACACATGGACAATAACAAGGGGTGGGTGGAAATGGGAGGGAGATGGGGCGGGCTTGGGGGTAGGCTGGGATGGGGGTAAAAGGCAGAAAACTGTAGTTGAACAATTAAAACAAACAAACAAACAAACAAACAAACAAACAAACATAAAGTCAAGGTAAAGGTGTATTTCAAGAGTGATCAATAAATGTGAAATAACGAAAAGGTTAAGAACCAACATTTAATGAAGACATATAGACCTGGTTAGGAAAAACTCATTAATGCCAGGTCACCTTAATGGTGAAAACAAAACTTCTGTGAGTAACGTGGAAGGTGAACGGGAACCATTCATTCAAGGCTGCTGTCTAAATAGAGGGCAAACGTGAGGCAGGGAGGAAACAGGTAGTAAGGAAAGAACTAGTTGATAAGAAGTATGGAGACAAGCAAAGTGAGGAAGGTGAAAGGAAATGGACACAGAGATGAAGTAGAACGGCTCTTCAGAAAAGATGATGATGGAAAGACACAGAAAGGAGAATGGTAGCCTATTTCCTAATTTTGCCTTGCTAGAGAAAAACTTTTTCTTTTTCCCATTCCTAACATGGTGAAATGACAATCGCAGTTCTCAGTACTGCCTAAGTAACTTCCATGCATCTGTACTGGATTAGAACACAGATACCTGCTAAGAAGAGAGCATTAACTAGCTAAGAAGATGACATTTTTTCCCTTCTAGTTGCTTCTAAGCAAATCAAACAATACACTTTTAGTTAACACAATGGATAATTCTGTCAACTGTACCAAGAGTTCCACCTAGAATTTTGATTAATAGTATTAAAGCAATATGTTAATATAAAAAATTGAAGAAGTTCACATGAAAAATTGTTAATGTTTGATCTAAAAGATTTAACACATTCACCTAGAAGCTTCACTGATCCAGAATATAGCATCTTCCCATAACTGTTCATGTACTAAAAACTAAGAAAATACTTGTATATAGCTGTATATACAACTATACAATTATGTATAGTTGAAATAACTCTTCAAGTACAATTTAATAATGTACCTTATTAGCATTTACTCACATACTTTATGACTATTTAAAGAAACATACTACACTAAACCCAAAAACCCATGTTTACCAAATAAAATATACTGCATTATTATTTATTCATTTGATAAATATTTACTGTGCTATGCATTATTATATGAGCATGGGAAACACAGGTTTCCTAAAAAGTATAAATAGCTATTTCTAGGACATTGCTATTTATTTAGAACTTAACCTCTACCAAAGTTTATCTAAAAACTCCAACCATTTGTTTAGCTAATCCCTAGCAATGGTTCTTCCTGGAAAGCAAGATTAAGACCGACTTAGCAAAAGAAAACTTCATTTATAAACAGTTCCCAAGCCCTGTATCCCTGGAGTTCTCATCTCCCTTTTAATCGAGCTATGTTTGCTGCAGAATTCACATTCCAGAACCTATCATCACCACTTCCTTCACAGAAAGTGCTCTAAATAATCAAACATATTACCAGAAAGAGATGTGGGTGTTTCTTTAAGTCTGGTTTCACAGTCCCAAGATGACCCATGTGGGGGAAAAAATAGACTTCTGAAAGTCTGAGGAATCACTGGCTTTTTTTTTTTTTTTTGTCTTTTGTCAAATTCAGCAGAGTTATGCACTGAAATTAAACATCACTTTCTACACTTCACCAGTGCTCCTTGTCATTATCAGTAACACTCCCAAAGGGAAAGTACTGGGAAATCCAGCTCTAAAATTGAGTAACAAAAATAACATAGCTTTCATGCAACTGTATAATTTCATGCACTCATGGTTCAAACATTCCATTACAAAGCATAAACATATTGCCTTAAAAAGACATCTGCAGATGCTTCATGCTTTGTATAGATCTGGCAAATGCCCAAAAGACAAAAAATGCTCTCATTTCCTGATGTGGGTTAGCCAGCTTTAAAAAACATGTGGGTTAGACAGCTTTAAAATACACATTCAGTCCAAATGTACTTGAACAACAAAAAATAAATTAAAAAATTTTTAAAAACATACACACATTAAATCCAGAAACATCATTAAATGATTTCAAACATTAGTCTTGCATTCATCTCAAAGTAACATCATTGTAATTCTGGTCGATCTTATGAAACAGATAACCTAGTTTCCTACACATGCATCTTTAAAAATCTTTAAACACATTTTTCATCATTACCCTGAATCATGTAAATATATTTAACCACCTATATGGGTTAAGTGCTAACAGAACTTTCTAGATGTAATGGGGCTAATCAAAAGCTTTTACTTTCCTGGGCTCATTTAGCCCTGGCTGGGTTGCTCAGAGTGCCATCCCAATACACAAAGGTTGCACGTTCAATTCCTGTTCAGGGCACATAAAAAGAGAACACTAGTCTCCAGCAATGCTTATAAAGGTTTCATGGCTTTTACAAATATATAGCTACCCATACTCCTAGAACAAAAGGCTAAGCATTTAGTAGATGAATTACTCCTTCTCAAGATTCTAATAAAGAGTACTCTTTATTTCCTCAAACATGCTTCACCATGACAAAATCTACATTGTATTCCAAAGAAAGAACTATTCTGACAGCAATCCATTAAAACTCAAGGGATGAGTGTATTCTCATATTGGCATCATCTTAACCTGTGATATTTTGGACATTTATACACACACTCTCTGAATGAAAAAAATTGAAAGTAGTGAATAACTGTTTTGTTCTAGAAACACAGAGGCATCAACTCAAGCCTGAGAAATCAGGCTAAATTTCATCCATATTCACATGCTTTATGCTTCTAAGATACCCAAAGAATAAATCTAAGGTGGATAGACAGCATATTTCAAAGTGCCAAGGTCCCTTCTTTAATTATAGGCTTAGTACATGCCATTTTTATTTGACTGCGTCTGCATTTGTCTCTGTGAGCCAAGAACTGAGAAAACTACTATGAGAGAAGATGTCCAACCACTTGGAACCAGCAGGTCAAGCTAACCTTTGCTGAAGATTCTCTCACTGTCATGTTCTAAGGATTTGAAGAGAGACTCCCAACCTAAAGAATTCCAACTCTCCTCCACACCATCCTTCAGTGATGTAAGGTAGAACACTGACAATTCCCACAAAAGTCCTACTGGTCGTCCACCACCCTGGAATATGACTTGGTCTACTCTCCAGCAAGTTAAAGTTCAACTACATTATCAGTAAGTGTGGAAGCACACTGCTCTTGTGATGAAGTCAGTCTAAATAGCACTTTCTAATTCCAGGGATAAGGAAAAAACTTCACTCAAATTTTTTAAAATTTAACTTCTGGACTTCCAGTCAAGATGGAGGCATAGGTAGACACATTTCACCTCCTTACACAACCACAAGAGTTACAATTAAATCTCAAAACAACACCCAGAACTGTCCAAAAATCGAACTGTTTGGAAGTCCGACAACCAAGGGTTTAAAGAAACTACAATCATCCAGGCTGGTAGGAGGGGCAGAGACACAGAGACCAGCTGAGAGGTGAGGAGATGGTGTGTGGCATAGAGAGGGGGGACAGCAGAGATGGTGAAACAGGCATGGCTGTGCTCACATTCACATGTGGTGGATAAAAATCAGGAGAGATACCTTGGGAGCAAAAGATTCCAGCCCCAGTCCAGAATGCACAGCCCAGGGTTCCAATGTTTCAATAAGATAAACCCCCATAACTGAAAAAAAACAGTGGGGGGAGAGACGGCTGAATAAACAGCAGGACTTTTGGGAAACTTCACTTAAAGGGTCCTCAAGGGTCTTAAAGCAAAACCATTCACTCTGTGATTCAACACCACAGCAGCAGCTAGAAGGGCACCAGTCTCCTACAGGGAGTGGGGCAAGTGACTCCTGGAAATGGGGAAAGTGCTAGGCAAACCTCCAGAAGCCAGCCAGCAGCACAGTCCCCTCTCCAAGCCCTCACCCCACAAAGAGTCACAAAGCAGTGAAGTGGGTTGCCCCACCTTGGTAATTACCTAGGGCTCCACCCCACACAATTTACAAGTGCCTTTTAAGTCTTAAGTCTAAGCAGCTCTACCTAAGACACAGAAACAAATACAGGAAGGCTGCCAAATTGAGGAGACAAAGAAACATGTTCCAAATGAAAGAACAGAACAAAACCCCAGAAACAAAACTAAATGAAACAGACATAGCCAACTTATCACGACACAGAGTTCAAAACACTGGTGATCAAGATGCTCAAAGAGAGTACAGCAACGACATAAAGGAAGAAATGAAGGTTACACTAAGTGAAATAAAGAAAAACCCACAGGGAACCAGCAGTGAAGAGAAGGAAGACAGGATTCAAATCAACAATTTGGGACATAAGGAAGAAATCAACAAGGATAGCGTAAGACTCTAGGACATCTTCAAATGTGCCAACATCCAAATCAGAAGGATGCCAGAAAAGGAAGAGCAAGAAATTGAAAACTTGTTTGAAAAAACAATGACAGAAAACTTCCCTAATTTGGTGAAGGTAATAGACATACTAGTCCAGTTAGGACAGAGAGTCCCAAACAAGCTGGACCCAAAGAGGACCACACCAAGACACATCATAATTAAAATGCCAAAGGTGAAAGACAAAGAGAAAATCTTAAAAGCAGCAAAAGAAAAGCAGAGAGTTACCTACAAAGGAGTTCCGATAAGACTATCAGCTGATTTCTCAAAAGAAACCTTCAGGCAAGAGGGGACTGGGAAGAAGTATTCAAAGTGATAAACAACCTACAATCTAGATTACTCTATCCAGCAAAGCTATCATTTAGAATGGAAGGACAGATAAAGTTCATCATCACCAAGCCATCATTTCATGAAATGTTAAAGGGACTTATTTAAGAAAAAGATGATCAAAACGATGAACATTAAAAGGGCAACAAATTCACAACTATCAACAACTGAATCTAAACAACCAACCAACCAACCAAACAAAGCAAACAAACAGAGCAGGAACAGAATCATAGGCATGGAGATCATTTGGAGGGTTATCAGTTGGGAGGGGGAAGGAGAATGCGGGAAAAGGTGCAGGGATTAAGAAGCATAATTGGTAGGTACAAAATAGACGGGGATGTTAAGAATAGTACAGGAAATGGAGAAGCGAAAGAACTTATATGCATGACCCATGGACATGAACTAAGGGGGCAGGACTGCTAGAGGGAAGTGGGTACCAGGCCGAGGGCAGTAAAGGGGGAAAAATCAGGACAAGTGTAATACCATAATTAATAAAGTATACTTTAAAAAAATGTAACTTCAAAACACAAGTCCATATAATGAAGTCCATCATCCTATCTTCTTATCATGGAATGAAAACAACTTTAAATCAGTCATTTCATTTTCTCAGTCATATGGACAAAATTATGGTCAGGAAGGAAACTGCTAAACAAAATGATTAAGTTCATTCTGGCTGGTATCACTCAATGGATTCAGTGCTGGCCTGAGAACCAAAAAGTCGCCAGTTCAATTCCCAGTCAGGGCACATGCCTGGGTTACGGACTAGGTCCCCAATTGGGGATATACAACAGGCAACTGACTGATGTCACTAGCTCATCAATATTTCTCTCCCTCCCTTCCCCTCTCTCTAAAATTACATTTAATTTAAAAAAAAGATTAAGTTCTAGTTTGAATACAAGTATCATTAAGGAAATTTTGTCTTCCATTTAAAAAATGGACATTATTATATCCAAATGAGTTGTGGGTGCTCCATAAGAAACTTATTTGCTCTTTAGAGATATTGTTTCATATCTTTCATCGAACCTTTCAAACTCTGTGTGATATTTAATATGGAACTATTTATACAACTTCCTTAAAAAGGGGGTCACCCAAATTACAGACAGGTTTGCTAAGTAACGAAGAGCTGAGGCTATGCTAGGTCAGCTATAAAGGGCACAAAGATTAACTACTGTACTTTGCCATGCATAATGCACACCCACGTTTTTGGCCCAAACTTTCAGGAAAAAAATCTTATTTTAATTTTTAATTCTATTATTTATTTATTTTTAGATTTTTTTGTTTATAATTTTAGCACTTATTTTTCAAGATATTATGGTACAAGAAATTTATGTAACAAATAATTACAAAGCACAAGAACAGATACAAGGTATTTCAGGTACTACCCATGTATAATGTGCATCCTTATTTTTCCCTTAAAAATTTGGTCATAAAAGTGCACATTATACACGACAAAACACAGTACATCCTTTGATGTCATGGCAATAGGCCAATAACAGGGATCCCTGTATGTGAGCAGGAAATTGTCCACACACTCAACTGGGCTTCCATGAAGGAGCACATGCCACCCTAACCAGAGAGGCTCATAACACAAGAGCACCATACTCTCAAAGAGTAGGGAGGCAGCCTGAGAGTGAGGGAAAAACACTGGTCCAAACCAAAAAATGAGATCTAAACAATGTATTTTTCTGAGAGCAGATCTCATGTCCAGTATTATACAAAAGTGATATGTGGTCCTGGCTTGTATAGCTCAGTGGATTGAGCGTGGGCCTGGAAACCAAAGGATCAAGGTTCGATTCCCAGTCAGGACACGTGCCTGGGTTGCAAGCCAGTTCCCAGCAGGGGGCACACAAGAGGCAACCATACACTGATATTTCTCTCCCTCTCTCCTTCCCTTCCCTTCTAAAGATAAATAAATAAAATCTTTTAAAAAAGTGATATGTGGTAAGGCAACACACATATTTTTTAAGTAGGGGACTGGACAGTATTTTTTTATACCATTTGTAATCTGTCAGCTATACTAGTGGGTTATTAAATAGTCAATGAAGGGAAGCTTCTCTTTTTAAAAGTATTGTAGTTTGGGAGAGAAGAGGGATGGGTGGAAGAGAGTAAGGGGGGATAAATGATAATGGAAAAAATACAATTAAAAAGATGTAAAAAAGCCCAGCTGGTGTAGCCCATTTGGTTGGACATCATTCCACAAAGGGAAAGGTCGCCAGTTCAAATCCCATTCAGGGCACATGCTTACGCTACAGGTTTGGTCCCCAAACAGGAAGCAACCAACTGATGTTTCTCTCTCACATTGATGTTTTTTCTCCCTTTCTCCCTCCTTTCCTCTCTTTCTAAAATAATTAATTAAACAATCTGTAAATTAAAAAATGTAAAAAAAAATTAAGAAAATTTAAAACTAAAAGTATTGTAGCTAAAATATGAAATGTTTTGAAAATAAGCACTTTAGTTGTGTTTTTACCTTTTGAAATAATAAAGCATAGTATGCCAAAAATGTGTATTTTCTCCCATTTTCAATATTAAAATGGCTGCACAAAAATTCTTCAAAAATTTTTTCTTTTTAAGATTTTATTTATTTATCTTTAGAGGGGAAGGGGAGAGAGGGAGAGAAATATTAATGTTTGGTTGCCTCTCATGTGTCCCCTGCTGGGAACTGGCCTGCAACCCAGGCATGTGCCCTGACTGGGAATCAAACTGCAGTTGTTTGGTTACAAGGCCCACACTCAATCCACTGAGCTACGCCAGCCAAGGCAATTTTTATGTTTTTTTAAATGCACGCTGATATGACAGCTGTCACAATACAATCTAACAAAATTGTTTCAAATGAAGTTAAAGACAATTAAGCACCACTAGAACCATCTTACAGGAAAAAAACTAAACAAACTTTTTGGCTACGCCAGTATTTAAGATAACCATCGTTTAAATATTGTCATTTCTGATGGTCTGCTTCTTCAGCCAATGTGACACCAGCACTTGCACACTGTGAAAAACCACAGAATCTGGGAGCCTATTAAACACATCAGAAAATTTGAAAAGATTATTCCTGAGCTCTGCCCCAGAAGCACCTGAGATGAAATTATAATTTCCTTACACTTTTCCATCTAAAAATTTCAAATTTCAAACACTGTTGTTCTCAATTGGGTGCTTTGTATCTTGAAAAGCCAGAAAAGACAAGCTTAGAGAAATCTGAGAGATCTAATTTCTAATGTGTCCTTAAAAAAAGACTTTTTGGCCATTCCTTTTAGAAATGTGAGAGTTCAACGCAGGGAGTCTGGATTACTCAGATAATTGCTTCAATTTTCTTTTTCACTCTGCTTTTGGTAAGTGAGGCAGGAAACAAACAGCACAATAATTTAATTCAAGTATCCTACAAACACATTTATTCTCCCTACCCTAATTCACTCTCCACTTCATTCTTGGAGAATTTCAGTGAAAATTAGGGATATACACTGTCTGAAAAAATTACATTGGTGTAAAAGTGGGTTAAATTTTCAAAAGGGCACAAATAGGAAGATGATGGCTGTTGCCCTTTTAGGCAAATAAGAATTTTTAAAAATTAAATGTTTTCGAAATATCGTAGACTCACATGCAGTTCTAACAAACAACACAGAGACAGTCCATATACACTTTATCCAGTTTCTTCCAATGGTAACATCTTACAAAACTGTAGTACAAGATTACACCCATGATACAGACATGGTACAGTGAAGATAGAGAACATTCTATCACCACCAGGATCCCTCATGTTATTTCAGATCAAATCTTACTTTCCTCCCACTCCCACCCTCTATTAACTCCAAGCAATCAATGACGTTTTACATCTCTATAATTTTGTCATTTAGAAAATATTATATAAATTGAACCCACACAATACCTTTTAAAATGGGTTTCATTATTATTTTTATTCGCTATAATGCCCTTGAGGTCCACTCAAGTTGTTGCAAATATCAATAGTTTGTTCTTTATTATTGCCAAATTCCATATGGATGTTCTACATTTTATCCACTTAACGATGAAGGACATCTGGGCTGTCTCTAGGATTTGCATATTAAGAATAAGATTACTTTCTGAATGTTAAACCAGTCTTGCATACCTGAGATAAATTTAACTTGGTCATGATGCATAATTCTATTTATACTTTTTTGGATTCAATCTGCTAATGTTTTGTTGAGGATTTTTGCATATATGTTCATGAGCAATATTGCTCTATAGTTACCTTTTCTTATAATATCTTTGGTTTTGGTAAAGCTGATCTAATAGGGAAAATTTTCAGCCGTCATTTCCTCTAAGACATTTTTAGCCTACCCTCTTTCTCCTTTCCTTTTAGCTTTCCAATGACACAAATATTAGCATTTTTGCTCTAATTCCATAGTAACCTGAGGCTTTGTTCTTTTTTTCCATAGTCTATTATCTCTGTTGTTCACATTGGGTAATTTCTATTATTTATCTTCCAGTTCACCGATTTTTCCTCCAATACCTCCCGCTGAACATATCCACTGTTTACCCCATGCACTGGACTTTTTATTTTGCTCATTTTTTCAGGTGCAGAATTTTCATTTGGATCTTCTTTATTTCACTGCTGAGGCTTTATATTTCTTCATTTGTTTCAAGTATCTTCACAATTGAAAATTGAAGTATTTTTATCATGACTGCTTTAAAACCTTTGTCAGCCTTGGGTGGTGTGGCTCAGTGGATTGAGTACTGGCCTGCAAACTGGAAGGTTGCAGGTTTGATTTCCTGTCAAGGCACATGCCCAAGTTGCACACCAGCTCCCCTGTTGGGGGTGTATAAAAGGCAACTGATCGATGTTTCTCTTCCACGTTTCTCTCCCTTTCTCCTTCCCTTCCACTCTCTCTAAAACTGAATAAAATCTTAAAAAAAAAACCTTTGTCAGATAATTCTAACATTTCTGTCATCTTGGTGTTGGTATCTACTGTTTTTTTTTCATTCACTTTAAGATCTTTCTAGTTCCTGTTATAATAAATGACATTCCAATAACACATGAACATTTTCACACTGTGTGTGAGAATGGATCATATCTGAACTTTGTTTTAACAACTTGCTTTCTGATACCTCTCTGGCAAGGGACCTCCCTCATTACTGCCAGATGGAGGTAGAAATCCAGATTCCCTATTTGGCCTCCACAGACACCCAAGATGGGGGGCTCCATGTCACTGCTGGGTCAGGATGACAGTTCTAGTTCACTGATACTGTTATAATGGAGGGGCCAGTGACTACTGAGGATGAAAGTCCTGGCCCCCTATATGGCCTTTCACGACCTGGGGTACCAGGTTCTAGCCTGTTCAGGGTACAAGTCTAGGCTTCCACTTGGACTTTGCTGACATGGGTAGAGGTGGGGCCACAGTCCTTTCTGGGTGTTTGTCTTGACATTTTATTTTGTCTTGTTAAACTGTATGTCTCCTGGTTCTTTGGCTAGAGAGAAGGGTTTTTTTTGTTTGTTTGTTTTTTAATTGATATTACAAGGGGAGGGAGAGAGGGAAAGGGAGGGAGGGAGAGAGACAGACATGAACATCAGTTTGTTGTTCCACTGATTCCACAATGCATTCATTGGATGCTTCTTATAGGGGTCCTGACCGGGGATCAAACCCGCAACCTTCATGTATGGGGATGATGCTCTAACCAACTGATCTACCCAGTTAGGGACAGAGAGAAGTCTTTTTATATGGGTTTTTGTCTGCATCTGTTGGCATTTCCATACTGCCACATTCTTCAGCTCCAAGTCCAGAATATATAAGGTAAAAAGAAAGCCCAGAAAACGCACAACCCTTCTGTTCATCAGGTTCCATGGTTCCAAGCCAGCATGCCTTCTGTTTTCCACATTTCGGGGTCTTCTTATTGTGTTTGTTTTATAAATGATGTCCGGAGTTTTAGTTGTATTTAGTGGGAGAAGTAGGAAAACGTACATATGATCCATCTTCTCCAAGTTCTTACATTTTAAATGTTGGGGAGAAAAATTCAAAAAAATATTTTGTGATGTGAAAATTATATGCAACTCAAACTCCAGTGTCTATAATTAAAATGTTATTAGAATGCAGACATGCTCCTTTACTTACATATTGTCTTTAGCTGCTTTCATGGTACAACAGCACAGCTGAGCAGTTGTGACAGAGACCCTATAGACTCAAGCTGAAAATATTTACTAATGGCCCATTAGATAAAAAGTTTGCCATATTCTGATCTAGGGCACTGATCATCAATATCTGCTGAAATCACAGTAAGAGAAACAATGAGGCATTATGTACCTCCTGATAGAAGAACCCAATATATCATGTAGTCATGGAGTGGTATGGGGATCAAACCTGAATCTTATCAGACCTCTAGATCCAAGGAGGAAACTGCTGATCTAGAAATCAAAAGTATTTTCATAACAACACTAAGAAGTTCCAGTATATTTGCCTTTTCTTATTCTCATTCTCTCACAAATACACTCTGGAGTTTTTCAGAAAGTACATGACATGAAATATTACAAAGACTAAATGCAAGCTGACTTCAGTAAGACATTAAAGAGATTTGCAAAAGAAGAGGGAGTCTTCTCACTGGTTTTTTTTTTTTTTTAATAATTACAAAATGTTATTTATGTTAACATACAAAAACTTTATTAAATTTCGGATACAGCAAATATCAATAAACTCTGCAGGGTGCTCAATAATTTTTAAGAGTGTAAAGTGCTCCTGAGACCAAGAAATTTGAGAACTACTTTTTTAGATACAACTACCAAATTATTGGCTACATAGAAAACAAAACAAAATGTTTCACTAACTATACTCTGAGGATGCAATCCGCCAAATCCGAACTATAAGAAATCCTTTGAGCCAAACAACACAGTTTCAACAACAACAACAACAACATCACAAGATGGAGGCAAGCAGAGGATGGAAAGAGCATTTATCTGGTAGAAGAAACAAAAAGACTTATCAAGCTATCAAAATGTGTAAACTGTATTTAGACCCCAATTTGGAAAACTATAAAATAAAATGGATGTTTGAGATATATGGAAAATTGAACACCAACTGGGTAGTTGATGATACCAAGGAATTATTAGTAACCTTTCTTTTAGGTGTGATAATGATGTTGTAGTTATGTTTAAAAATTTTTTAGAAGAGTCCTTATCTTCTAAGAACACATTAAAATCTTTCTAATATGCAACAGGGAGAGAGGAGCAAAAAAAGACTGGCTCTGAGCCAATAATTATTGAAGCTAATGGTAGCATACTGTTCTACATTATTCTATTTTTGTATATCTAAAGTTCTCCATAATAAAAATTTTTAAAGTATGAGATTTCACGGCATTCTTCACCCAAGAAGGAATGAGGATGAACAATCTGTGAAGCCTGTACCATGAGTGGTCCGCAGCCAGTGTTCCGAGAGCACTGTTCTATCTGATTCTGAAATTCCCCAAACAGGTCCAAATTAATTTCCCCAACCAGGCCTCTGGTTGAACATGGCCCTGACTGACATATCTCTTCCTGCTGAAAGAGCTCAATAAATATTTGACTGGTTGTCAAGTCTTAAATAAACAATAAATCTATAACAACTGGTGACAAGTGATTGTTTCTTCATTTAAGTAACTAAAAGACCGTTTTTAACTTCTCCTATAGTACTTATACACAAATAGTTACAATGCAAGATAGACAGTGTATGATTACCATGGCCCAAGTATAGCCTATACAATGGACACAATGAATTGGAACATATGCCCCCAAATTTGTAAATACCACTTCAGTATATGCAAATGTGGCCAAGATTTCAAAGTGAAAATAGCAGAAGTTTGTGTGTTACACAGAAGTACATACACCCTAAATATAAGTAAAGAATTTATGCTTATTTGGTATGTTCTTTATTAGGTCAGAAGAGAATAACGAGGCTAAAGCAGTCAGGGAAGCCATCTTCAAGGTTAAACAGAAGAGTTTAACCTGGGCTTTGACAGTAAGATATCAGACCTTCTACCCTGTAGAAAAGGAAAAGCCATGTTCAGAAAGAAGGACTGCAATATGTCTTGGCAGTAAGATAATGTAAGCTAAAGTAAGAATAGGTTGGTTGAGCATGTTAACAGAAAGCCTTGAAACCTAGGAGAAGCAGGGAGCTGTGACCTTTTGTTGGACAGTGGACTGAGAAGACTGCAGGGTACTTCAGTGTGAACCCCAACTCCATCACTAACTGTGTGACTTCTTACCCTCTTGAGTTTCCCCATCTATAAAGTGAACATAAAAATCCTACTTCAGGACTTCTGGCCAAGATGGAGGCGTAGATGGAAACACTGCCTCCTCACACAACCAAAATTAAAGACAACAAATATTAACAAACAATAACACAACCAAAACAGAAAATTGAACTGCAGAAGTCCGACAACCATTCAACCAGACCGGTAAGGGGGCGAAGTCGGTGGTTGGCGGAGAGGGAACGTGGCAGGAAAAGACAGTGGCTGGCAGACCGGGAGCCCAGGCAGTGCTGGTACCCTGTTCACAGACCCCAGAATGGGAGAGGGAACGGGCAAGGCAGTTGGCCATTGGCAGTCACGCATTCGAGCGCAGATAAACTAGTCAAGAATGGGCAGTGAGAAGGACCGTGCAGCCCAGGGCCCCAGTGACAAGAAATAAAGCCTAAAAACACCAAATGAAAAGGTGCCGGGAGAGACTCCTAGCCTCACAGGAGAGGTCGTTGGGGAGACCCGTAAGGTCCCAGAGCGTGCATAGGCCCTCCTACCTGGGAACCAGCACCGGGGGGTCCAGTTTGCTTGTGGGAGGCAGCAGAGGGGACGCAAATCCGAGAGAGGGTGGAACAGGCGCCATTGTTCCCTCTCTGACCCCGCCTCCACAGACAGCGTCACAACCGTGTGACTAGGTTGCCCCGCCCTGGTAAACACCTAAGGCTCCGCCACATATACGTAACAGGCACCACCTGGCCAAATATGACTCAAAAAGAACAGCTCAAAGCCCCAGAGCCAATACTTTTAAGCAACCAAGAGATAGCCAACCTATCAGATGCACAGTTCAAAACACTGGTGATCAGGATGCTCACAGAACTGGTTGATTTTGGTCGCAAATTAGATGAACAAATGAAGGCGATGATAAGTGAAATGAAGAAAAATGCACAGGGAACCAACAGAAATGGGAAGAAAACTGGGACTCAAATCAATGGAGTGGACCACAAGGAAGAAACAAACAACCAAACAGAAAAGAAGGAAGAAACAAGAATTCAGAAAAATGAGGAGAGGCTTAGGAACCTCCAGGACACTTTTACATGTTCCAATATCCAAATTATAGGGGTACCAGAAGAGGAAGATCAACAAGTGGAAAACTTATTTGAACAAATAATAAAGGAGAACTTCCCCAATCTGGCAAAGGAAATAGACTTCCAGGAGGTCCAGGAAGCTCAGAGAGTCCTAAAGAAGTTGGATCCAAGGAGGAACACACCAAGGCACATCATAATTACATTAGCCAAGATTAA
>PVKM010032559.1:0-16316 GCA_004027735.1 Carollia perspicillata
GTGATTTTTACTCTATAAAAAACTAGACATGTGGTGAAATCATAAAATTTATACTGGAGATCTTGGAACAAAAACTAAGATCAAGATCCTGGGAGTTAAAGTTAAAATTTGTAAATCTCATTTTCTTCAGAATATTAATCCCAGAAACATGGGACTATTTTCTCTTGTCCGAACAAGAACAGCTCAGTGCTCCACTGGGCATGGGAAAGAGCAACCTACTGTACTGTGATAAGGAACAAGTTCTATCCCCAAACAACGAATTCATTTTTGCATCATTGAGAAGAGTTACACTCTAACAGAGTATTTCAGCATATTCGCGTACATACAAAAATCAGGTGGGCTTTTACAGAAATACAATTACATTATTTTAAACTTTAAAAGTATCGATTTATCCTGCAACTGTGTAACCTGGATTTTAAAAGTCATGTAAAAACTGTGAATTCAAGAAATTAATGAGGTTAAATAGTATTTATCAGGAACACAAATTTGAAACAAGGTAATAGCTAATATTCTTCATATGTTAAATCTAATTAAATTCCTAGAAATCAAATACATGAATTGAAGTATAAAATGAGTAAGTAAGCAATATAGTTATTTAAAGACTATATGTGAATACCAATCAGAAATGGTTCTCCAATGTAGTGTGTATTATGAGGGAGGCATGTCGAGCATAGCAAGACATTATAATAAAAAATAAATGCAATGCACACAAGTGGGAATTATCAGAGATTCGAGAAAAATCCAAACAATGCCAATGGAGAGAGATTATATCATGTTGGAAAGACACAGAAGGTCCAAAGGAATAAGATCCATTCGTGATCAGTCAGGAAAATCTCCATTTATATAGAGATCCACAGCACTGAGGCAAATGGAGGAAGACTAAATTTTCCGTTGTAATTCTCATCCAATAATTGGTATCATTAGCAAAACCAGTGAAAGGGAAAGAGTGAAAATAATGAATTCCAGAAACATTTATGAAAACTTACATGGTTTAAATGCCATCTTACAATGAACTTAGAGTTCAATGAAAAAGCAATGAACTCTAAGAAGGCAAATTGCTATTCAATGTAGACAACCACACAAAACGAAGTAAACTCATAGCCCATATTCAATGGGAATTCTACAGAGAAAGAAAATTCCAGGGGAAAGGGGGTTTACAAGTCATAAAACTTGAATTTTGCCCCATCTAAAGTCGCTATTTTTTTTGATATTCCAGATAACTGGATAGCGTTTGCACTCTTTCCATATTGCCCACACAAAAATAAAACAGTTCAGATGAAGTGTCTTTGTAAATAAAATGTCAATCCTTACTAAATTATAATAAAATTAAAACTAAACTGAGTGTTCCACGGAAACAAATAGGCACAAATCTCTTCAAGTGGACTGCAAGGTTACCCAATTTGTCTCACTTGCTCAAGTGCTCAACAGCCTACAACCCACTCTTCATGTCTTGTATTAAAAGGTAAACTGATCTGTCATCCATCTCTCAAGAACAGGAAAGTGTTGAATTTCTTTCTAGGCTATCAAGGGTTCATGTGCTCTTGCCCTAGCCAGTGTGGCTCAGTCCCCAAACACTGAAAGGTAGAGGGTAGCTCTTGGTGAAGGCACATGACTAGGTTGCTTTGGGTCTGATCCCCTGTTGGGTCATGTGCAAGAGGCAACCAATTGATGATTCTCTCCCACATAAATATTTCTCTCCCTCTGGCCCTCCATTTACCCCCCTAAAAAAATTATAAAACTCAACACCAAAAAAAATAAACAATCCGCTTAAAAAACGGGTAAAGGACCTGAATAGACACTTCTCCAAAAAGGACATACAGCTGGTCAATAGACATATGAAAAGATGCTCACTATCACTAATCATTATTTTATTAATTTGCATCTATTAATTTGCATGAATAGAGAAATGCAAATTAAAACCACAATGAGATATCACCCCACACCTGTCAGAATGGCTATCATCAATAAATCAACAAACAGCAAGTGTCGGCAAGGATATAGACAAAGGGGAATCCTTTTGCAGTGTTGGTGGGAATGTAGATTGGTTCTACGGCTGTGAAAAGTAGTATGGAGATACCTCAAAAAACCAAAATTGGATCTTCCTTTTGACTCAGCAAACCCACTCTCAGGAATATATTTGAAGAAACCCAAAACATTAATTTGGAAGAACATAAGTACCTCTATGTTCACTGCAGCGTCATTTACAATCACCAAGATATGGAAGCAGCCCAAGTGTCCATCAGTAGATGAGTGGATAAAACAACTATGGGACATTTACATAGTGGAATATTACTCGGCCATAAAAAAGAATAAAATTCTATCCTTTCAACATCAAGGATGGACCTGGAAAACATTATTCTAAATGAAATAACCTTGTCAGAGAAAGACAAATACTGTATGATTTCACTTACACGTGGAATCTAATGAACAAACTGAACTAACCAGCAAAATAGAGACAAGGCTCATAGAGAGCAGGACAACAGCTATTGGAGGAGGAGGGATCGAGCAAAAAGGAAAAGGGACTTATGAACAACAGTGTGGTGATTGCAGTGGGGAGGAGGCTATTAGGGGGTTAAACAGTAATGAAAAAAATGCAATAAAATTATTTTTTAAAGTTCATGTGCTCTATTGTCAGAGTTTTCTGCATTTTATAACTCTAGTCATAAAAGCACCTGTAAGCCTTTTCAGCAATTAGTTCCCTGCAGACTAGTTAACAGTGTCCTGTCAGACAGCTAATATTCAGGACAATGGAAGGTAAATGGTCTGTTGGAATGCAGCCCACCAACCATCAATTTCACTCCTCAGCAGGAGGACAGCAGTTTACATGTCTCTGAGAAACTGTTAGAAATGTAAGCATGGGGTTTTGAAAGTGGCAATGGTTTATAAATATCCAGAAGGATATTTATAAAAAATATGGTCTATTTTTTAGACCATAGCTCCTTAGTGGGATAAAGTATAAAGCAAACCTATTCTGAGTATTTCCTGAAGGTTTCAACCACAACAAACAGACTGAAACTTTTCATAATAAACTACACTCACAATAGACTTCCATGTCCTAAATATTTTTGAAGAACAAGGAAAAAGTTAAATTCCAGTATATTTCCATGAGTTTACATGACATCTCCATGTCGAATTCCCTCACATGACATCTCATATTCTTTTTTAATTCTTGCTGCACCAACATGAACTCTTTTAAGTAACATTCTGTCTTTTCCTGCACATCCCAACCTCATATTATGTAATCTTTTCTATACCTTTCTTAAGAATGGTACAGTTAAATTAAATATATATATATATATAATGGATCATCATTATATATATATTATATATAATATATATTATATATATTATATATATTAAATATATATAATGGATCATCAATTATTCCAGAATAAGTATACAAAAATAATATTCACAGTATCTAAAATTGATTAATTGGGTGGGGATTTCATGGGTGTAGTCTCCTTGCTATTGTGAGAGCTTATTGACTGTTATAGTGACAATAGAGGTAATTTTTTGCAACATTCCTCTCTCACCAGCTTCCACAAACAGTTTCTAATTATTAGATATGATGTAAAAGCAAGGACTTATTCTGCAAGTGCCTTGCAATTCAATATAATTATCTTGAGTCAAACTTCATGTCTGCAAAAATAGTTTTGAAAAATTATAATAAATCATCACCTTGGAGGGTATGGTATTTCCCACTACTATGAGAAGAGTATAAAATCAAAATAATTACTTTCTTCTTTGTGCAAGTATTAAGGCTAAGAAATATGAAACCCCATTTCCTAGGATAGGAAACATATACATTGAAAAGGTACAACAGAATTAAAATGAGTCTAATTAACAAAACATAAGATCACTTGGTTTGAATTAAACAATTCTGTGAAAGAAATGAATGTACACAAGAGAAATTTATTCCTATAGCAAGTGATAGAAAAGAATAGATTTCATTTGCTAATGAACAGTTTTAGTTTTGGTATATATTCATAAATAGAATATTGTGAACACTGTAATTTCAGAGGGATGCCCACATTGCACAAATGTATAAATAATGTAAAATAGTAGTATATATAATAGTAGTAAAATAGTACTAAAATTACTTAAAGTCAATTAAAAAACAGTTAGTTGTAATGTTTCCATGCAGGGTCACCATTTGTGAAAGCTACTATTCTACTATCATAAATGTAAATAAGGAATATTATCTAATTTATTTGTTCTACATAAAATGCCAGAATAAATTACCTGAATTTTGTCAACTTTGAGACAGTTTTTGAGTGTCTGAAATCTTTAAGTAACTCAAAGAGAAAGCTTTAAGAAGGCACCAGGTGTTTATGGGAATGTAGAATGAATACTTCATTCACTCATTCATTCAACAAACACTCACCATATGCCCACAATATAGTACATGCTTTCCCAAGCTGAGATAATGAGAACATTAATTGAACAATTTCAATGAAAAGGGCACTGATCTAAGCACTTCTGTTAACTCATTAAACCCTTACTATGATTTTTTAAAATTATTCCAGTTTTATTAATGAAAACACTGAGGTAGACACAACTAATATCTTGCTAAAGTCACACAGCCATAAAGTGGCAGCATTTACCTTTGAATACTAATAATTTAGCTTTGAGCACAAATTTAAAACACTGTTCTCTATTGATTTTATAAGATAACATTTTATAAGAAATTTTGATAAAAAATAATAACCATTTATGTGAAACCAGAAGAAAAAAACACAAAGAATATCATGTTTCAGAATCTGGGATAGATGAGAGCCCAAAGGTAGAAAAGGGTCACGTTTCAAACTTTCAAACTTGAGTTTGTAAGTTTGAGATTAGGATGATTCCCCTAACTGGTTTAGAAAATCCAAAATAATACAGGGAATCTGACTCATAGGTGAAAAAAATGCTAGCCAGCTCTAAGGGCTCATGATTTCAAAGAAATGCATGTGCGGTAAAGCTGAAGAGGACAAAAAAAAAAAAAAAGGAAAGGAAAAGAAAAGGAACTTTCAAGGAACAAAGAAATAATTTCTATCACTGGGTGAGTAGCTTCTGATAATTCTTGAAACTATACTGAGAACAGAATTGGGTGAGTTTCACAGAACAACCCACCCAATTCCCAAGTTCCTCAGTTAAAATACTTTTCCTATAAATGAAAATCTCACTTATTAAATAGATATGTTGGGAAGGGAAGAGCTCATTTGTGTGACAAATGATTTATTTTGATTATTCTGAGTCACCAGCTATAGATCAAAAGTATGCAGAATATACATAAATTGATTTAAAAAATGAAATTAAACAACTTTAAAAGACTGCATGTATTAAATAGCATGAAGTACCCTGTTCATTATTAAATGCCTAAGATAATAAAGACTTCTCCAAAGAAGAAAGCAGGATGGCTTCCAAAAGTACTTTGAAATTACTCATAAAGCTTGTAGCCCATTTTCCAATGGGGGGAAAATGCATAAAAGGTGCTTAGGTTAATCATCTATGGCTTAATCAGGCCTCTATCAGCAGAAATATTAATATTTATAATAAAGTAATTAATAATATTATAGTGTGGTCATTACCCAATGACAGAAGTTCATATTTTCTCTTAAATGTATGAGTGCTTGAGAAAGCAACAAAGATTTAATTACAGAAAAAAGAAGTGGCAGGAGAAAAAATTTACAAGCAGATTCTAAGAATTTAAGAATATTTTGAAAGTCCAAATATACAATTTTAGGGTTATATCTAATTTTGCATTTAAACCTATGGCATTGTTTTTTTTTAGAGGGCAGTATCTCTGTCTAATTGAGTATTTCTCTCATGATCTAGTCCATTTCTCTTCTCTTGTATATGGAACAATAAAGAGATAAAACAAAGATCAAAAAAATTTTAAGGAAAAAGAAACAGAAGAGAAGAATTTATTTTTCCACAGATAACTTAAGAAGCAATAGAATTGACAGAGGTGACAGGAAGGGACCAAATGGGGTAAATTTAACTGAGTTAGGGGAAATAAAAAAGAGGGAAAGCTAATGGAAAGTGCAGTATATATCAGCTCCTGTGGCGAGTCTCCAAGGCAGGCAAGTCAGTGCAGTCCAGTCTGGAATCTCTAAAAACAGTGGTCGGTGGAGAGAGGCATCAAGAGATTGACAGTGAGCCCTGACTGGTGTGGCTCAGTGAGCTGGGCATCATCCTGCAAACTGGGAGGCCAGTGGTTCGATCCCCAGTCAGGGCACAGATAGGCCTGGGTTGCAGGCCAGGCCCCTAGGTGAGGGTGTGTGAGAGGCAACAGATTGGTATGTTTCTCACACACTGATGTTTCTCTTTCTCTCTTTCTCCCTCATTTCCCCTCTCTCTAAAAATATATAAATAAAATATTAAAAGAAAAGAAATTGAGAGTAAGATCAAGACAGAGGAAGAGTCACAGTACATGTGCTGTGTTTACAAATCCAGTATTTGCTACCCAAAATTATTAAGTGAAGTTCATAATCCATATTTCTTCACTGGGCAATTTTTATAAACTTCATTGATTCAATATATGTCATTCTGACACAGCCTATATTGAATTTTACTTTGGCAATTTGCAAGTAATTATCAAATATCATTTCCAGGGTAATGCTTACCCAGTTAAGAGATATTCACTTCCTAAAATAATGCATCTCCAGTGAAAGCTGAAGCTGGCTGATATTTATGTAGCCAACAGTAACCATTCATATTTGCTTATTGGGAGAGGATTCCTAATAATCGTCTTCCTTTGTATTGTTTAAATTATTATACATAAATAGAAAAGAAAACTTATTTCCTAAAACACACAAGAAATTTCAAGCTAGTTTTCTCCAATTTGCCCAAATCAGTTAAATCAGTTAAGTTACATTATAATCAAGGAACATCTAGGGACAGTTTTTAAAAAAGTAAGTAAAATTTACCTGCACAAAAACAGACACATCTATCATTGAAGCAGAATAGAAGCCCAGAAACAAACTCACACTTCCATTGTTAATTAATACATGACAAAGGATACAAAGAATATAAAATGGAGAAATGACAGTTTTTGAATATGTGGTGTTGGGAAAACTGGACAGGTAATGCTAAAAAAATGGAACTAGACTAGTCTCTTACACCATATACAAAAATAAACTCAAAATGAATTAACAATTTAAATCATAAAACTTCTAGAAGAACACATAGGCAATAAACTCTTTGACATCTGTCTTATAATCTCTTCTTGGATACATCTCCTTGGACAACAACAACTAAAAGGAATACCAATGGGATATCAAACTAAAAAGTTTCTGCACAGCAAAGGAAACCATTAGCAAAATGAAAGACAATCTACTGAATGAGAGAGGATATTAAAAAACAATATCCAATAAAGAACTCATACAACTCCACATCAAAAAGATAATCAAATTAAATAATGAGCAGAGGGCATGATAGACATTTCTCCAAAGACATGCAGATGGCTAACAGGCAATTGGAGATGCTTGGCACACTAATTACCAGGGAAATGCAAATCAAAACAATGACATACCACCTCACACCTGCTAAAAAGTCTCTTATCAAAAAGTCAACAATAACAAGCATTGGCAAGTATGTAGATAATAGGGAATTTTTGTGCACTGTCGGTGAGAATATAAATTAATACAACTATAGAAAACCATATCACATTTACTCAAAAAATTAAAAACAGAGCTGCCATTCAACCTGGCAATCTCTCTTCTGAATATTTATCTGAAAAAATAAAAAATACAAATTTTAAAAGATATATGCACCTCTATGTTTGCTTCAGCATTACTTATGCTAGCCAAGAAATGGAAGCAACATAGGTTACTTTATTTATCAAGAAATAAATAAAGAAGATGTGATATAAAATTAAGTTGATAGAATATTACTTAGCCATAAAAAGAATGGAATCTTGCCATTTGAGACAACATGGACGGACCTTGAGGGTATTATGCTAATTGAAATAAATCAAACAGAGAAAGACAATACTGCTGCATGATTTCACTTATTTGTGGGTTCTAAAAAAACCCAAAATGAATAAACAAAACAGAAACAGACCCATAGATAGAGAACAAACTGATGACCACCAGAGGAGTGTATGTGTATAAGTGTATATACATATCAATGCATACATTTATGTATATGTGTGTATATGTGTATATACTGTAGATCCATATAGGCAATTCATTATGGAAGGCACCTCTGGTTAACAATGTATCAAAAGTTTCAGGGAATTCGGCAAGTGTCAGAGCTCACATTTTTTCAAAAGTAACTCATTTAAACATTTTTTCATGTACTAAAAGTGAAAAATATGGCAAAATTGATCACAAAAACAAATTCATGTCTATTTTCTTCCATATTCTTCACATGAATTAGGCTGGAAATTTAGACAGCTATATGCAAATAGAATATCTTCCTTTTATCATTCGTATTTGCAACATAGGAGTGTAGTCCATGTTTATGTTTTACTTGCCTTGAGTTATACTTTGTGACTTCCTCATTTCATTCACAAGGATGAAAGACTGGGAATGGATGCCCATAAGCACTTTTGTTTATCTATGTAGAAATGGCACTCTATTTGATATTGCTACAAAAATGGAAATATCTAGGTATTTTTACTTTTTCATTATTTTCTTCTCTTCCTATTACAGTGGATCTAATCACCGATATTATAGCTTCTCAATATATATGTAAATTACTTGCACAATATTGCCTTACAAAATTTTAAGTTCCTTTGCATTTTGTAACCTTTCTTCTTACTGGTCCTTTAAGCTTATGTTTCCAAATACTCTCTAAATTTCCTGAAAGAAGGGTTTGTCTCCCGCCCCACCCCCCACCACATATCTAGTCAGTGCTCTGGGTCTGCAGATACGTATTAACTACTGTTACTAAATTCCTTCATATGACCTTCTAAAGTTATTCAACAGTGACAAAAAAGAAAAATTCTATTTTAATATGAGGAGTAATCCAACCTTGCCCCAGTTATTTCTTTGTTGGCTTAACCTTCCTTTTGCTAACTCAACAGGTATTTATTTGAATGCCTACTAAGCACAGAACACTATGCTAGGCACTGGGGATATAAATGATAACCATATTTGACTTCAGGAATCTTAGGATAGTGAGAGAGGCTGATAAACATAAAGAGAAGGAAAGAGGGAGGGAGGGAGGGAGGGAGGGAGAGAGGAAGGATTATAACCTAATATGATCACTGCTGAGACAGAAGTACTCCTAGACTCAGAGAACCACATGGGATTGAGGGGTTCAGGAAATACTTCCTGGACAGAGCTGTATCTTGAAGAAAGGGGAAATAAACCAGACAGTACAGGCAGTGGTAACAGCTGGACCAAAGGCAGTGTGCATTTCGAGTGAAGCTTTTTGATTAAAGATTCTCCTCCTGATTTGTAACATTTGGGAAGATAGATTTGTTACTGCTTCTAATAGCTTTGGAGATAAAACAGTAGCACTTTATTTATGGCTTCTTTATGAAACAACATAATGAAACAGTCATTCCAAATAAAACATACAATTATATAATACTGATTCAAAATACAGTCATAAGATGCTGTATCTGTATATAATTTGTCCAATATGATATTCTTATTACTCAAGAACTGTTTTACTTGTATAGCAAATAGCAATTTTATTGCAAATTGTCTGTAAAAATCTTAATATTTTAAAAGGTTAACAAAAAGCATAAGACAATATAGTAATACATGTTACTCTGTGCATTTTAAGGATGCATTCCATTTCAGGCAACGAAGTATAAGCAAAACTACTCATTATAAATGAACTACAAATTGTTCCTACATTTTTTTAAACCATGCAAGTTCCGTAAAGCAAACTGATAACTTAGGCAACAGTTGGCCAAAATATAGAGGGCTTTACAATGAATGATTTCTCATATTCTATAATGAAAGGGGGAGAAGAACAGCTTAGGAAGTGTGGCATTCAGAGAAGTTCCAAGGACCAGAGAGGTCAAATGCAAGGTCATGAGTGCTGACACAGAACCAAGAGGACAGAGATGAGCCTGGAGTGTACAGGATGGTAACTGGGGATCTAGAGAACAACAAATATGCCAAATTTGGAGATGAAGCCAAAGCAAACAAGAAACTTTCCAGAGAATCTGCCTCAGAAAAAAAAAAGATTATAGGGTAGGGCCCTGGGGGGTTGATAAATAAGTTTTATATCTCCTTCAAACGGTATGTAATTTATGCAAACTTTATGTTTATTCACACACACACATATGCATGCACCATACTTTTCTGGAAGAAACCATTTTTTTTTAAAGAAATACATTTCCTCAAAGGAGTCCCTGAAGTTTTAAGCCCCAATGATTACATACAAATCTAATGAACGTCCAATTTCAATGTCAAATCTGGTTTGGTCTGCTTCTTCTGTAGAATGAGGCTGCCAGTTGCTATATTAGGCATGCTTTTTTGCTTACCACCTGAACAATTATTGGGGATTTCAATATGATGTAGTAACAGCACACGTAGGCAGACCTCACGAGAACATGTAAGTAGCTTAACTTCTGCTAACACTAAGGAAATTCTCTATCATTATAAAAGGGAGATGTTTTTAGAACTATTAAATTGTCATTTCCCATAATTGAGGCCATATCCCAGTGGTAGAAACAACGGCCCCACTTCTTATTGAACCAGTAAGTCACGGCACTTCTACAACACGGCAAATCCCCAGTCCTTTAAAAGAACCACCTCAGCCAAGTGAAAGTTATAGTTAAAATAATTCTTAGAAACTTTCCGAGGGTAAAATCACAGCTTTCACAATTTAGGATTTTACTTTAAATGCACACGAATAATTGTTATGGATAGTTTGTCCCTCACCCCCCACACACACCTCCTGACAAGTTCATGTGTTGAATTCCTAACCTCCCCCCACCATCACGCCCAAGTGTGACCATTTGAAGACAGGACCTTTGCGGAAGTATCAGCTTAATTGAGGTCAGTGGGGTGAAACCTAAACAAATAGGACTGATATCCACATAAAAAGGGTAAACTAGGAAGCAGAAGCACAAAAAGAAGGAAGGCAATGTGAAGCAAGGGGAGAAAATGGCTATCCAGAGGTCAAGGAGAAAGAAGTGAAACACATCTTTCCCCCACAGCTCTCGGGAGGAACTGGCACTTCTGACACCTCAATCTTGAACTTCTGGCCTCCAGAACTGTGAGACAATAAATATCCACGTTTAGGTCACTCAGTTTGGAAACTTTGTTATGGCAGAGCTACCAAACTAATTTAATAATAATATTAATAACAATAAAGCTATCCAGTTGTGTACTAATTGTCCTCTTGCTCCTGTAACAAATTAATGGCGTAAACATTGCCAATCCATATCATACAGTTCCAAAAGTCAGAAGTCTCACTGGACAAAACCAGCAGGGCTGCTGCATTCCTGCTGGAGGCTGGAGGGGAGATTCCACCCTCTGCCCTTCCTAGCTTCTAGAGGCCGCCGGATCCCTTGGTTCGCAGCTCCATCGCTCTGACCTCTGCTTCCATCACCCCATCGCCCAGCTCTGACCCTCCCCCTGTCCTTCTTATAATGTCTCTCATGATTACATTGTGTCCATAAGATAAATCAGGATAATCACTCCCTATCAAGATATTAATGCTCATCTGCAAATCCCTTTTGCCATGTAAAGTAACATATGCACAGGTTCTGGGGATTACAAGAACAATTTTGGGAGCACCCAGGTAAACACTGCCTGAATTTTCTCCTTTAATCCTCCCAGCCATTTTATTAAGTGATGCCGTTATCATGCCCATTTTATCTAAGGATTTCAAGTTTTGCATGTTTATTCAGTTATTGATTCTGCTCTAAACCTTCCTAAATCATGCAATTAAATATCTTTTTTGTTGCTGTCAATATGTCTCTATTATCCACACATATAACTTTTTTACATGAAGATAATGACTCAGTGTCTTTTAGTCATTAGATATCATTAGTTAATTTGTATTCAGTCAAGTCTCTTGAAGACAGATCAACAGAACCTGGGCAATGGGAGTGATAAACAAATTGAATTGAAGCTGGATGGGGTAGAAATGAAACCTTGCGTAAGAGCAGGGATATCCTCAGTTTCCGCAAATGTGTAGTTAAGGGCCACTGCATACGGGCACCTAGCCAAGGGGTCCATGGGGCAGAGTCCTGACAAGCCCTGCAGACATGAGTACTTTGCACAAAGGTGGTACATGAGCTGGCAGCAGCACTGAGTGGAGCGGCCATATCTGCTCACCACCATGTCCCCAGCGCTACAGATTACGGACTGACTCTATGATGAAGATGACAGACATTGGTGTTTTCTTAAAGACTCGGCTAGTGGAGTTTTCAACAAACAAGCAATTTTCAACAAACTCTACTGAATAGGTGAAATTGTTTGCTATTTTCAAGAAACTAGAGGAGCACATATTTAACAAAACACTAGTTTTCATAAGGCCTTCTTAACACTGAAGGACAAGGAAATTGTTGATCTGTGGCCCGAGCAGTTTGAGAACAGGGGCATGGCAGCAGATGACAAGTCTTCAGGTGAAGCACCTGTAAGGGCACAGTTCAAAATTCCCAGGAAACGGGGACAGGGGCACTGGTGGCTAATGGCACCTTTCTTTTTTTTAACATGCCAACCACAATTTGAGTGCTTTTCATATATTAATTTTATCCTTGTAAAAACTCTATTATTAATATTATTATCATCATCTTGTCAGTGCAATGCCCTTCAGTCAATGGCGACAGGGGAAACACCTCTCATTTCTCAAGTTGGTTTTAATTCTTGTTGCAGCAAGGTAGACAGATCCATGGGGATCCACGGGGCATCTCAGAGAGTGGTGGTAAGGACTTACCATCAGATTTGGGATCTGGGAAGGGAATTTTAGAAAAGAGTTCCAGAAACCAGGGGTTCACTCTGGGTTGGGTACTGTCAGAAAGCAGGGGAAATCCAGTGATTAGGTTTATTAATCAATCTCTTTTAGAAAGAGGGCAGAGCACAACATGGCCAACAAAGCAGCCATCGCTCACGTCACAGTGATTTTGTATTTTACAAAATGACTTGTCTTTTTGTCTGCACCTGACAAAATTATCAGCTGGTCTTGTTTTGCCTCACTCACCTTCTGATGGTCTCTGAATGACCCTGTCTGATGTTGTTCTCTGAGATTTTTACATTTCCACAAGGAGAACCTCAGTGCCTAGCTATGAGTACCAAGCCAGTCCCCAAATCTCAGGGCGACCTTCTCTTTCTTAATCCCCATATTACAGACAAAGAAGGGAGGTCACAGGAAGTCGCCAACACTCAAAGGTCATACAGCTGTTCAGGGAAAAACACTCTGGCTTTCTCTGCTGCAGTTTCCCTTTCAGATGCCTTCATTCCAGCCACAAAAATCTCCTTGGTATAACTCAAATTCCCATACTCCCAACTCAGTGCTATTTATTCGCTTTATTCTCTTACTAGAAACCACTTGACTGAAGTATATGTGAAGCTCCTTCCCTCCCTTTTTTCTAAGCTATATGCAAAAGTTGTGTTTTCAGAAGGGTCTTACTTGATCACCCAAAACAAATTAGCATGCCTCCTTCCTATCATTAACTTTATCTTTTCTTTTTGTTCATTGCAATAATCTACCCAAGTTGCATTAATTTTTGCATATATTTCCTTTCCCCTTTGGAATGTAGATAGAAGGAGGTCATGATACTATTCATGGTGTCCACTCCAGTATCACTAGTGTATTTGTATCAATAAAGTTCAATAAAGACCTATGGAATGAATTAAATAATGGCAAATTTCTAAAATGATCTAGCCTGTTTTAATCTATCCTTTCATAACTTCCTGAATAATACATTGGACAGAGTTACAATTCATAAAATTGTAGCAATTTTTAGGATTATAACAACTTATTAGAGAACACATTACATCTAGTCTAGCAACTTTAATTTTTCCCCTTGGCTATCAGTTTTGAATACATGGTTCAATTTCTGGCCCTCAAAATACAAACATAGATTGTAATATCTGCCATTTTGTTAAAAGAAGAGGAATTGTGCATATTTTAGTATAATAATGTAAAGCCAGAACATTACCCCCATCTAGGTATACCCACCCCTCCCAAACTTAAAGATGAGTGAAAGAATACCAGGAGGAGGTCTCTGAAGCCCAAACAAAGACAAAAACAAAAAAATCTACTCCTGCTCTTCATGCTTAAAAATATTTAAAAGAAGTTGGAAGTAGATGGTAACAATCCATGATTATAGAGAATACTATGACAAGTACTCATAAAAAGTTCTGTTTCCTTACTTAGTCTTAGTATCATTGACCTTAATCCTTCCCATGTTCTTGTATCCACATCCGTTCTGTAGCTTTGTTATGGATAAAGAGCAGGTGCCCATCATTTATTTAACTTTGGGCTCTGCCATGTGACTTGCTTTGACCATTAGCAGAAGTGACCATGTGCACATTCTGAACATATAGAGTAGGAGAGGCTGTATAGGTCTTTGATCGTTCTTTTGCTCCTTAGTTATCCCAATGATTAAAGCAGACTGTGGCTACCCTGGTGGTCCAAGAATACAGAAAGGTATGCCAACAGAGCAACCCCAACCAGCCCACAGAACTGCAGTGACAAAAAGCCTTCCAACCACAAAATCCAGAGGAAAATACTCAGCTAAGGTGAGCCCAACCCAGCAAAGCCACAGACATTTAAAGGTTAAAAAATGACTATTGTTTTAGTCCACTGAGTTTTGAGGTAGTTTGTTATGCATTAATAGCAAGACAACATAATCTTCTTTATAAAACATTCCTTTAAACTTCCTAAAAGAGATTTCTTACTAATAAGTCAGAAAAAGTCAACCAAGCCCAGAACTCTGAAATGACTTCCAACCAAAATTTAGGTCAAAATGCTCAACATAAGAAAATGGCACTTTAAAAAAATGCATACAAAGAATTTCTAATGAATTATCTTCTTAGAAAAATATGAATAAATGTTATACTGAAGTGCTTTCATGATAAAGAAGTCTGAACAAAACACAACAGGATAAAAGGAAATAGAAGACTTGTGATATTCATTGATGTTAGCATTTTATTATTCCACAAAGAGTTTTAGCATCAATAGCCATGTAAAACTATAGTTTGTCTAAAAGAAATGAATTCCCAGAATAATACAAGATATCTTTGAAAAATGGAATGACGAGACACATACAATTTATCAGACTGTAAATAAGAGATTATCTGAAAGCCTGGGAGAACAATACCAGAAAATTGTCTTCAGCCAAGATTGCTTACCAGAATCAACCTAACATTACCCTCAGGGCACATTAAGAGAGAATATAAAGGAAGTATCTAGACACAGAAAGTTTTATTAGAGTTTGTCATAAAACATTGATTTAAAAAACCTGTTTGAATATCATACCAGGATCATTTATTTGAGGTCCGTTGTTCATCAGTCACCAAGACACTAATAAATCAAAAGTGTTGCAAAAGTAATTTGCTTAAATTCCCATTTGTTCTTGTTAAGCATATATACGCTGAAAGAAATTAACCTTTTTATGTGCACGGTGAACATATTTCTTAAAAAGAGGCTTCAATTTTCAGGACTTGGAAATGAATCCCTGTTCACCATTATACCAATTTTCCCCAAAGAATCATCGAACATATAGCTGGACATTCACTCTTCCTTTAGTCTGGAGAGAGAATATATCACTAAACCTATTGCAGAAATAGCCAATTCAGTGTCACGTGGCATATTTCAACTCATAGGAACTCAGAAGGCCAATAATATGAACACTGATTATCTGTATTTCCAATGCTTCTAATTCTCTACATAGCTCTCTCTCCCAGCACAACTGGCATTCTCTGTCTTTTCTGTCAACAGAAACTCACACAGAGCTTGTAACAGGTCATTTTTACTGAGCGTTCACACCATTCCAGGTACTACCAAAGGCACTTTACCAGAATTAACTCCTTTAAGCTTCAAAACCACCCTATAAAATAGATTTCATTGTTATCCCCATTTTATAACTTAGAGAAATGAGGATTAGTTTGCTAGCCCAAGACAGAAGGACCAGGATAATACACCAGACTCACTGATTCTCTCAGCCATTATATTGTAATCCAAAGAAAATAAAAATGAAATAGTTGTCGCCAGATTTCGACTTTGAGGAAGAACAGTTTGATTTGAAAATGCTTTGAAAAATATCTTCATTGGGAATCTGAATTAATTTAGAATTAGTTTTTCTAGCAAAAAAAAAAATTCATTAGCTTCATTTAAATATGAAATCCAGGGTAATTTGACTTTGAAAAGAGAGCCAATTTTAAGCTGTTAGAATTTGTATTATAAAC
>PVKM010032560.1:0-16344 GCA_004027735.1 Carollia perspicillata
CGTCATTCCTGATACCAGGAAGGTCTCTGGTCTTCAATGCACCCCAGCCCTGAGTCTCAGAGCTCCTCCCGGAGGGTAAGGAGGGGGGCTTGACTCCTTATCTCTAAGGGAGAAACCCATCTGGACCCCAGGAACTCTCCTCCTCTGCCTACGACAGTGCCTGACACTCAGCTTGTTCTCAGTAGACGTTGACAGAACAAGAGAGATAGCGAGGGGCAGGGAAACAGTAGACAGGAAGGGAAGTAAGAAATCAGGAAGAGAAAGAGAGGTGGACAGACAGGAAATGACAGCTTTGATCACTGATCGGGTGTTTTGAGGGGCAGATGCCCGCAGACAAGCCAGCCAGACGTGCCTGTGCTATACTTGGCCTCCACCCATGTAATTTTGCTTCCGGCTGGTGGGCCTGTCTCACAGATAAAGATTTCTTCCATAAGCAGGGACAGCAGTCCGCCCGCTCTCCATCGGGACACATAGACTGTTATACATCAGCAGCAGCCCCCGGAGGCCCAGGCTCCCAATGCGGGGCCATGAGGGCGGATGCTTATGCCTCACGAATGACTCCTTCCTGTCCTGGCTGTCCATTTGCCCTTTCCTAATGGAAGAGACATTGTCTGGCAGACAGGCATCGCTGGGCATTGCCATGGTGATGGCTATGACGTCACTCGGGTGTAAATCAAATTGCAGGTCTCTAAGTGGAATCGCTCTATGTGGGGAGGGCTGTTAGGCATCAGGAAAGAGTCAATGTGGCAGGGGAGTTTCAGGGTGGATCTGTACCATGTCTGACTGCTATCTCTCTGCTGGCTTTGCCACCTGAGATGAGGCTCATCTATTCATTCATACACATAATTTTTTTACGCACCTACTATGTGCCAAGCACCATGTTGGGTGCTGGGGCTGGAGCTTCAGATAATGTCATATGTTCCCTGTATGGCTGCATAAGTACATGTCAGTCAGAGTTTTCTGGAATTTGATACACATACCACTGGTGTCGTGTTAGATGATTTGAATTGTTACACAAATAAGCAGATTTTACTTTAACAACTGTGTGTTTATCTGTACGGATAGCAACGTGAATAATGAGCCCCCTGTGGCTGTAATTCTGTGGATATTAGACCTCAGGCTGAGCCCAAGTTAAAAGTTAGTCACTTTAGCCCTGGCTGGTGTAGCTCAGTGGATTGAGCACGGGCCTGTGAAGCAAAGGGTCACTGGTTCGATTCCCAGTCAGGGCACATGCCTGGGTTGCAGGCCAGGTCCCCAGTAGGGAACCCATGAGAGGCAACCACACATTGATGTTTCTCACCCACTCTTTCTCCTTCCCTTCCCCTCTCTCTCTCTAAAAAAAAAAAAAGTTAGTCACTTTAAAGAAAAAATGCAATAACTAGTAGGGCAGGTGGTCCAAGAATGTGGTGATCATCTAACTTACACAGCTTTAGACACGGTGCTTACAGAGCGGGTATTGGAAAGATGGGTGTGGCTGGTGAGGGTGGGCGGGGCACTGGAACTGAGGCCTGGCTGGGTCTGGGCTCTGTGGGGTCAGAGATTGGAGAACCCCATGGAATATTCTGCCTCCGGCAATGGTGGGGAGGTGTCTGAAGCTCCCTGTGAGCAGAGCCTTCTGGACTGGACATCTGTCCACTTCCTGCTGCCATATGGGTGGTCCCTACTGTGCTTGGGAAGAGGAGTTCTTGTCGCCCTCCCCCAGGGGACAAGCTGTGCTGTGGTAGCTGTCGCAGAGGAGGGTGGCCTCCATCTGTTGTTCCTCTGCCTCTGAGCTGGTTCCTTGCTAGACTCCCTCTCTCAAGTGGGGCACTGGCAGGAGTCACAGGCTTGGGGATCAGGCAGAGCTGGGTTTTGATCCCAGCTCTGCCATTTGCTGGCTCCGAGACCTTAGGTAAGTCCCCTTATGCTTTGAGCCTCAGTTTCCTCATCTATAAAATGGGGCTGATGAACATTCTTAAAATTGCGTCCCCACCTAATACCTCAAAAACTTGGAATGGCAGCAGATAGGGAACGTCATGGCTCCAGCTGCTGGGGGACCAATGAGACGTGATGTGAGAACACCACCCCTAACTACGCATGTCCATATCCTATTCATACAAGGCACCATCAAACCCCGGGCCTCAGCTTGTCTGTCTGTGGGAGGGAGCGTCCATGGGAAGGCTGCATGGGGCCCTCTCAAAGATTCCTTCCAGCTGGAACATAGCCCCCTTCCCTGTGCTAAGCTTTGTGCTGCTCTGGACAAACCTGGGAGGCAGGATGGGTTTCTTGTCTTCTCCCACTTCCTCTTTTTCTTCCGTCTGTCTCAGGGCAGTGGGCTTGGAATCAGAGAGCTTTGTACTGGAATCTCAGCTCTGTCACTAAGCAGCCTAGTGGCCTCACATAAATTCCTTAATATCTATGTGCCCCAATTTCCTCATCTACAAAATGGGAATAAAAATAACAAGTTCTTATGGGGCAAACGGGGAGGAAATGAGATGAGGAATAAAAAAGGGTCCGAGAGGGTTCCCAGCACATAGCGACATAGCAAGTGGCCTGACACTCCTGTCCCTGTCCTTCCCAGCAGGAACTCAGTGTCTCGTGTGCCAAAATTACCTCCTGCAACCTCCCTTCACCCTCAGTAGCAATTTCAGTTCTCTCTCTCCCTCTCTCTCTGCTGCGTATCCTGTAGGAGGTGACTGAAGACAGCAAACTACTGCGTTATGAGTCCAGAACTCTTGGCTGGGAGTGGAACTGGGGCAAGGGGCAGCTGGCTAAGTGACAGCCTGGAAGGAGGGCCTTGGCATTGGTGAGTGAATGCAATTAGCGCTGAAGAGACCCAGGGTTCCCTCTCCATATGGGTCTGTTAACTTGGCCACTGCACGCCTCTCCATGAGCACTGATGGGCAGCGTCTGATTAGGGCCCCAGCCCAAGGTGGGTGGGTGGGAAAAGTAGTGGTGGGCCATAAAGATTAGCAGCAATAACAACAGCCATCATTAGCTGAGCTCTTCACATGGTTATTCTGAGTTTTATGTGTATTGCTTTATTTAATATTGATCTTTGCTCTTTAAGAACTGATACTAATAACGGTGATTGTAATTACTATGATCAATACCTACCCTGCTCCAGGCACTGTGTGGAGCCCAGTGTGCCCACGCATTTTCTCAGTTATTTCCCCAGCAACCCTAGGAGGCAGGTACCCATTACTATCCTTATTTTACAGTGAGGAAACCGACCTAGCCACAGGCTAGGTCAGTGCATCTCTCACCTCAGCGTGCGTATTAGAACAGCTGAGGTCTTGTTCCACTCCGGGTTGTTCAGACCCAGCAGGTCTGGGGTGGGGGGTCTGAGATTCTGCATTTCTAACAGGTGATGTGGATGCTGCTGGCCCGTGGACAGCAACCGAGTAGGGAGGTCCTAAGTCACCCTGCTGGACAGTGGCCCGTCTGGGGTCTGAACCCACACTGTCGCCCAGCTAACTCAAACGTGGGGCTGACTTGGAAAAGCACCATAATGACAGTAAAAAAGAGAGTGTTTGAGAGGACAGAGGAGGGCGGGACTATTTCTGACCAGAGGGGAGAAGGCAGACGGTATAGAGGAGGTGGTTTGAGAGGGGCCTTCAAGGATGGGCAGGAGTTTGGCAGAAATGGGAGGGAAAGTGCATCGCAGGTCATGGGCAAGAACAAAGCGAAAGAAGACTGGGGTGTGTTTGGGGGCACCGCTGCTGAGGCACATTGTGTATTTTGGCCTGAGTTGTGTGCCCCTCCCAATTCGTATGCTGACGTCCTGAGCCACATACTTCAGAATGTACCTTTGTGTGGAAATAGGGGTGTTGCGGGTATAATTGGCTAAGATCAGGTCACACTGGAGTAGGGTGGGCCTGTAAGCCAGTATCACCAGTGTCCTTATAAGAAGGGGACATGTGGATACCGAGACCCACACACAGGGAGAATGCCACGTGGAGCCTGGAGTTATGCTTCCACAAGCCAAGGAACCACCAGACACTGGGAGAGGGGCCTGGAAACCTTCAGAGGGAGCATGGCCCCGCTGACACCTTGATCTTGAGCTTCTCAGCTCCGGAACGGCGAGACAATATAGTTCTGTCATTTATACCACTCAGCACGTGGTGCTTTGTCCCGGCAAACGAATGCAGCACGCCTGTTGGGTGCCTGTTACGGGCGTGATGGCGGATGACCTCTAGGGTGAAAAATGCTCTCTTGTTCCTGGGACGTATTTCTAAGTACAGACGGAAGTTCCTCTCCTTACCCGAGAAGGTCATAGTGGGGGACGTGGGGCAAGAACTACCAGGCATCGGGTCCTGCTCCGTGTCAGAGACTGCGCTGGGCACGCTCCGTGCCTTAACACCATCCCCGCTGCACTCTCAGAAGGACGATCCTGTCAAGCTCATTGCCGAGAAGAGGAGACCGAGGGTCAGGGAGTTTCGATCACTTGCTGAGGGATCCGTAGATAGGAAATAGCACCACAGACATTGGGGCCCAACGGCGGGACTTCTCCCAGCCCTTCCACCATTACAGAATGCGTCCCGATGAGAAAGGTGACCCAGAGCCCACACCTTGAGAAAGGGAAGGAGTCCAAGATCAGGAGGTTGGCGAAGAGATCTGCCTGCAGAATTCTTACCACGTGAGCTAACAGCCCTCTTATTGTTCAAGCTACTTTTAGTTGTTGCCATCTGTTGTTTGCAAAAGCATCCAAACAGAAGCAGCCGTTTAAAATGAGCCAGGTCTTTAGGTCTGAGATATACGGGTGTCCACAGGAGCCAGCAAACAAACGCCCTTGTTTCCCCTCCCACGTTTGGAACCAGCAGAGAAAGAAGAACAAGAGAAGGGCAGATGGGGCCCCCCAAACATCACTTTTCCTAAAGATAAATCTGCTATTAGAGCAAGTGGCTCTATCTGCCGGGAAGTGGGCTGCCTTATGTCGCACCCAGAATAGGCAGACTCGCCCACCCAGGTGTAGGCAGCTCCGGGCCACAGCAGGGACTGGAGGGACCAAGCAGAGCCTGTGTGCAGCTCCCTCCCAAGAGGGAGTGCGGAGGGAGGCACTGGGCTGCCGTCCCCAAGGTCCTTTTCTCAGACTCCCCAGTGAGCCGGCTTGCTCAGAGTCCAGAGAGGGTTGCTTCTGGGGCATGTACCCAGCGTGGGGATAAAATTTTCTTCCAGAAGGGTAAAACTGAAAGAGAGGAAAAGGGGGCTGGGTTGCGGTGTGGGTAGAGAATGAGAGAGAGGGCACGCAAACATAGCAATTGCATAGGATAATCTTATTTTTGTTTTAAAAAATGGGGATAAAGCCCTTACATGTGTATATGTTTGCATGAGCCCAGACCAGCATGAGAGAGTGTACCCCGAGGTCACCCCAAGGGGTGAGGGCGGACCAGGGAGGGAGAGCTGACAAGAGGTGTTCAAGGGCGTCGAGGCGATGAGGTACAAGGTTCTTGCCCACTAGGAGCTGCCAGTCTTACGCAGGAGCTCAGATGACCTTCTAGGGTCCCACGTGGCACATGGGTTCGCGCTGGAACTGAATCGTGCAGAATGTTCAGGAGAGATTGAAGAGGTCAGAGGAGGGCTGACGGAGGGGAGGGACCCTGGCTGGGAGGAAGAGAGCTCAGGGCAGCGGTGCTCAGAGACGGGTCCCCGCACCGGCAGCATCCACGTCCTCTGGCGACTTATTAGAAAGATGAGTTTCTGGGTCCCACCCCAGGTCTCCTGAATAAAACTTGGGGATGTGTTACCATGCCCTCCAGCTGACCCTGATGCTTGCTAAAACCGGAGACGCTCTGATGTCGAAGATGCAGCTTTGGAGTCAGATCACTTGGGTTTAATCCTGGCTCTGGTTCTTAGTAACTCTGGGGCCTTGAGCAACACAGATAACTTCTAGGGAAAATGGGAATGTTGTCCTATCTTATATGATGATAGTTACTAGGTACATGCCAGGCACCATTCTTGATAATGAAGTTCAGGGTTGAACAGTCATGACTTCTGACCTCGAGGCGCCAGCAGGCAGTGGGTTGTAATGAGAGTCAATATTCATTGAGCACCTGCTATGCGCCAGACACTCTGATGGGTGTTTCATGTGCATTATCTCATTTAGTTCTCAGAACACCCCTGTAAGGTAGCAACAGTTATTACGCCTTTTTCCTTCAGAAAAGGATGAGCAACCAAGCCAACTATTCACATGGCCACTGAGCGTGGGCCACACACGGCTGTGTCCAACCCTGGAGCCCAAGAGAGGAAAACCTCTGTGCTGCTGACTGAGCGGGATATAAGCCCAGCGTAAAGGGCCCCTTTCCAGGAGAAGAGAGATCAGAGCTGTGAGACGGGCCCCAGGTAAAAGTGAGGCAAGTGTTTGCAGGACCCCTTCCTTGGCTGTTTAGGCGTGGGGGTAAATTTTTCCGCAATTCCACACCTACTTCCAAGTTAAAGGATCCACATTTTCAGATCTTTAAGGCTGTTGCCTCAAGATCATTGCCAGAATTTTAGAGTGAGGAATAGGTACCCTGCTCCTCGTCCTCCAGAAAAGCCAGAATGTTCAAGGGAGAAGTGCCTTGTGGGGAACATCTGAGAGAGCAATTGCCACTTTCAGGACTAACACACAAAGGCGTCATCACGCCCAAGCAGCGCTGCCACATTGAATTATTGGTGGTGTTAACTTGGGTTAATCTCTGTTTGCCTTCTCCCTGCCTCTCTTGCTCCTTGCTGGGATGATTAATCTTCTGTCCTCTGATCGGCTCTGCGTCCCCAGAGGCTGACCAGAACACACCCCACCAGTCAGCTGCCCTGGGCCTCTGGTTTCCAGCTGCTGGTACCAAAAGGCGATTGGAAGGCAGGACAGAGAGATGGGGTCTCCATTCTCCCCACACCCTCCCACACGGCTATAGTAGGACTCGCAGTGGCCACTTTTCCCTGTGGCCACAGCCCCTGTGGAGCTCCCTCTTCCTTGGCCCCAGCTCTCATCAGTAGCCAGCCCCTTCCCTTGCCCCTCGAGGTCTGGAATGGTAATGGCCTTTGGCCCTTGCTGGCCCCTCAGGTGCTTCGCCATCCTTTGTAGCTTTCCTAAACCCTGCCCACACCTCATACATAATCTCTGTATTACACTCTCTTCCTAGTAAGCCTCTTGAGCATCTCGTGTGTTTCCTGACTGGGACCACTGCTGATGCAGACAGCCACACCAGGCATGGCCTGCGCTGATGGAGCGCCGACCACAGGTGTGGCCTGCTCTGAAAGCTTTACTAACTCATTCACCTTCCCTGTGGAGTCCGAGCTAGCTGGCGTTATTTTTGAATGAATGACAGTACCTTTGGCCAATGCGCTTCAGGTGTGGTTCCAGACGAAGGGAACAGAATGGTACATTGAAAAGGAAGCTCCGATAACGGTATCTGGCTTTTGTTAGCATGGCGTGGAGATGGGCAGGGCAGAGGCCTCAGTCAACGACAGCCTCTCATTGGGGTTCATTTCCCCCCCAAGCTCGTGAGTGCTGGAAGTGTTTCCTGGGCTGCTGGGTCCCTCCAAGCACCCAGCACAGGCCGAGAGGCTGCAGCAGATGCTCCATGAGCTCCCACCGACTGATGGATTGGCTGACACCCTGTGGCTGAATGAGTAGATGCTTTCAGAGCAGCTGCTGCCAGGGGAAAATTGCAAATGCAAAATATTAGTATTAATTATCACGATTGCTCTTTCGGCTGTAGGCACTGTGTCTGCTCACAAGGAAGAGATAAGGCATCCCTGCCAGAGTAAAAAGACTGATTAATGCTGATGGATTTTGTCCTCTGAGAGGAGGCGGCGGTGTGTTATTTTCTTTCTAATGACTTCTAGCCTGGAGTTTAAAGGAAGAAAAACCACCCTGGATGTGAGATCTGGCTAGACCCAAGGCTGTGTGACCTTGGGTGAATTACTTAACCTTTCTGTGCTACAGAGTCTTCATTGATTAAATGGGAAGTTAGGACTAAGTAACACCTATGAGTCCCTCTATCAGTTCTCCAAAGATGCCAGGCTGTGCAACACCAAGGCCCCAGCTGATTGGCTACCCGCATTGCTCCATCTTCTCCTACCGATGCCACTGCCTCCTGCGTCCCGGGTTCTTCGGGATGTGAGAGGTGACCCTGTTCTCCTTCTGTTGCTGTGAGAGCATGGGCGTGGCGGGGAGAAGGGACAGAGGGGAGGGCCTGATATAGAGTCCCTTCTTCCTCCTCTGCCCTCTCCCTCGCAATCACTTAATTACAGAAATTAATCCTCTTAATCCTCATAAAACCTTGATGAGGGACATGCTGTTATTACCCTTTCTTTACTGTTGAGGGCAGGGAGGCATGAGACTTTTAGCTCACTTCTGGAGGTCACACGACTGAGAGTAGCAGCTGACCCTCAGAGCCGAAGGGACCTTAGAGCCTGTCCAGCCTCCTGAGTCTCATCCCGGCCTGTGCACTGGAGTCACCCGGGGAGTTTGAAACATGCTGTTACCCGGGGGCCACTCAGAGGTTCTGAGTTGGTTTGCAATGTCGCTGGTTATCCGGGTTTCTTAAATAAAACCCTCAGGTGCTTCTAACATGCAGCAAACTTTGAGAACCACAAATTTCATGCAATTACCTATTTTGCTGATGAGGGAATTGAGTCTCAAAGAAGGAAAGTGGATTTGCCTGAGTCTCTCCATCACGTCTGGTCCCGCCCTGCAGCCTCCAGGTAGGAGCACAGGAAGTGATGCTGGGACCTGGAGAAGCTGGCCTGGCTCTCTGCAGCCTCCTCATGGCCCAGTATCTCGGCATCCCCCCTCCCTGCCAACCCTGCATCACTGGGGGTGGTCTCCACTGCCCCCCATCCCTCTTGGCATCAGTCAAGCCTTAAGGTAACTTGAGACCCCAAGGAGGGGGCTGCAACAGAGGAGATGGGAGATGGAAACCTTGTTGGAGTCAGCCCTGGGGACTTAATTATCCTTCAGCTTGAGCCTTTGTTCTCACCATCTCCTAGCACGTGACGTCCTGTGATGAGCCCTCACAGGTTTGATCCGGTGGAGTCAACAGCGTCTGATCCACCCTGAGTCCTGGGGCTGAGCACACTGATCCCGGGCAGGAACAGACTGGGGCCTTGGACTGAAACCAAAACTTTAGAGCAACTGCCTAAGATGTACTTCCCATGGGCCAGACACTGGGAACATTATTTCATTTATGCCTCACAAATATAAGTGGGAAGTATTATAAATCCTATGCTTCAATTATGGAAACAGAGACATAGAGGGTTAAATGATTTGCCCAGGGTACGTACATCAGCTAGTGACAGAATGGAGTGCCACCTCCTCCAGGAAGCCTTCCTTGAATAGCAGATAGGCCAGAATAGATCCTCTTATATGCTCCAGCACTCTCTATGTGTTACTTACCTCCCTTTATAATTAAGTAATCAGCAGTACTACTGTTTAATGAGGCTCTGTCTCTCCCACTAAACTGTAAGCTCCTTGAGGGGGGCTGTTTTTATTCAGTCCCCCCATAACACCAGGTCTCAGCCTAGTGTCTACCACGTGGCAGACCAGCCACTCAATCAGTGTTGAAAGAAAGAAAAGACAAGTGGTCCAACTGATTCCAAATTCAGTGTTTATACCCATGTACGGTCTGACGGATTTCCCCCAAATTTACATCAACTAGTTGGGAATGGTCTCCAAAATTAGCTTCTCCTAAGAGAGCAGGGTGGCCCAGGAGGAGAAAGCCCTTGGTCCTTGCTATGTTAAGGATTTGGGGAATCCCTGGGAATGCTTAACTTAAGGAGAAAAATCTTAGATTCCATCACAGTTATGCATCCTATATGTGTCTTTATTGGCTCAGTGGAGGCCAAGGGCCTGTGCTGAGCAGGGAGAGATCTGGCCATTCAACTGGATCATCAAAATTCACTAAGCATGGCTCTGGCTGGTGTAGCTCAGTGGATTGAGCACGGGCCTGTGAAGCAAAGTGTTGCCTGTTTGATTCCCAATCAGGGCACATGCCTGGGTTGTAGGCCAGGTCCCCAGTGGGGGACACATGAGAGGCAACCACACATTGATGTTTCTCTCCCACTCTTTCTCCTTCCCTTCCCCTCTCTCTAAAAATAAATAAATAAAATATTTTTAAAAAATTCACTAAGCATTACTTCCGTGACAGGCTGTAGCTTTTATGATTGCATTTAGCTGCAGGCAGCAGAAGCCCATCCAGTAGATTAACCAAACTAGGGTTTGATTTTTATACCTGACAGAAGTGGGAAGTGCCAGGTCCTCACAGATGCTCAAGCAAGTCTGCCTGCTGCTCTGCTGTCCCCAGTGTGATCTTCCATCCTCATGGTCACAAGATGGCTGCTTTACCTCCAGGTGCAGAGTCCCAGGTTCCAGGCGGGAAGGTGGGGTGAGGGTAAGTGAAAAATAAAGGGCCCTAGGCAAAGAGCCAGCTGGGTCTGACCGTTTATCAGGAAAGCAATGTCTTTACTAGAAGCTCCCCCTAGAAAATTGAAGTTGTATCTCATTTGTCCGAGCCGCGTCACATGGCACCTGAGCTTCAAGGGAGTCTGCAGGGGTGAATATTTTCTATTAAGCATGTTGCCCAATGGGATTCTGCTAGAAAGGGAGGATGGGCACGGAGTAGGCCACCGCCAACACCTACTATGCAGGTTCTGTGCTAGGCATGTGGCACATAAAGATGAGTAGCATATGGACCCCTCCCGCCATAGGACATACTGCCTGATGGAGGAGTCGGACAGAGAATCACCTTTTTACAGGGCAACATATGGTTCCCTGCTTTTCTGTGCCCCTGCTAGCAGAGTGACAGGGGCACAGAGAAGAAGGGAAGGATTCAGCAGATTACCTGGAGGAGTCGGAGTGAGTATCACAAAGCAGAGGACATTTGACATTTGGGACGGAGGAAATGAGATAATGATTTGCCAGGTCAGCAGAGCGAGGGCCTGACCTCCCTGCTCTCAAACTGCCTGTCAGCCCCAGTTCTTGGGATTACTCCATTCTGAGTGCCTTAGACCCGCATGCAACTAGCTCTGTTTTTTTTCCTACTTTGGGGCAGGTATTGAAGGATGAGTAGGAGTTCAGCAGGTGAACAGTGAGAGCCTGGCCATTCAAAACCCGGTTCCAGCCTCCCTTTCAGCCTCAGCTCTTGGCATTACTGCACTCCGCGGGCTTTAGAGTCCCTCAGACAACCTGCCATTCCCACATATTCCACAGTTCATTACTCCTCTGAGCCTTTCCCTCTGAGCAGGCAGTTTGGAGGGGGAGAAAGGACTTCATCAGAGGGAGGTGTATACAGGAAGATGGACAGCAGTCACACGGCCCAGCTGCAGAACTGGGCTTTGCTGGTCTTCGGAATGAGGGAAAGGGAAGACCAACACTTGGCGAACACATCTCCACCCCTCCACCCCGATCACCTGAGGGAACGCTAGATACATCACCTGATCCCCCAAACAACCATTTATGGTAGATATTGCTATATACCTCTTATAGTCTGGGACACCAGAACTCTGCGAGGTGAAGCAATTTGTCCACTACTGTGCAGGAATAAATAGGTTTGAATCCTGCCCGTCTGATGTCAGGGCCCACACTCTTTCCATTGAACCATGAGGTCCTCTCGGTGGCTTTCCTTTTCCTGGCTTCTCCCTTATGTCTGGAGGTCAACCTTTCCATTTAGAGGGTTGACTTCTGGGTATTCCAGAAGGTGAGCCTCTACCTTGAGTTTCCCTTCTCCTCTTCACCCTCATTCTGAGTTACAGCAGTGGGTCTCAGCTGGGGTGGGGCAGAGGGGGAACGGAGGTGATTTTACTCCCCAGGTGGCATCTGGAGATATTTTTGGTTGTTGCAGGTGGGCAGGTGGGCTGCTCTTGGCAGGTAGAGGGAGAGGCCAGGAATGCCGCTTAGCACCCTACAGTACCCAGGATGGTGCTCCCCCCCAAACAAAAATTATCGCACCCAAAATGTCAGTATTACTGGGATGAGGAACCTGTGTTCAAGTTAGTCTTCTTTGGTCTTCCTAACACAGAGAAAGCAGGTTCTTTCTGGAAGGTTCCCTGAGTAGTTCTCGCTGCACTTTCCTCTCCCTGTCTTGACTCAGGGCAGAGTAATGAGATAACCCTGTGCTGGTTGTGTTTTCTACCCCTCTGCCCACCTCATAACATTTCGTTCACCTCAATTCCATTCTTTGTAGTTGTAATTCTCATGAAGAGCCTGGCTTCCAGGGTCAGGCCTCCTGGGGTTCAGACTGGGAGCCCATGGCTTACCTGGAACAAGTATTTAACTCCTCAAAGACTCAAGGTCCATCTTTAAAACGGAGATGACAACAGGGTGGCTTTGAGAATTTAATGGGATAATTCACGTGAATCCAAGTGCCTAGGCAGATGGTAAATACTCAACACGCGTCTGGCATTATTGTTGCCCTGAGCTTCTTACCTCATCCATTAGCTCTCTCTCTCTCTCTCTCTCTCTCTCTCTCTCTCTCTTTTAAATCCATTCCATTTCTTTGAAAAGCATCTGGTATGGTGTGAAGCCAGCAGACTCTGGGCTGAGATATCCCAGAGGTGCAATCCCAAGAGCTGCTAACTTGCTGGCCCTTGATCTTGGACAAGTCTCTTCTCTGCGTCTCGTTTTCTCATCTGGAAAGCTGAGGTAATAATGCTATTCCTAGTTCTTGGAAGGATTAAGCTGCCTAACAGTCTGACACTTAATAGGCATTCACTAAATGTTTGCCACCTACTCTCTCTATTTCTGAGTCTTCCTGGACATTGATAAATGAGCATTTTTGAAGCATCTTACACCAAACTTGCAGAAATAATTCTTGCCTGAGAAATATTGGGGAGGCTGGTCTAACATTGGGAGAACCAAAGAGCCTGTAGAGTAAACCTTCAGGGGCTCACCTCCACGTGATGTGGGACTGAGACTGGGCACCGTTCTCAGAGCATGTCCTCACTAGAGCCCGGGGAGGGACTCACCTGGGAGTCTGCCATGGAATTCAGTATTGAGAGCATCGTTTAGCAATGATGCCCCCAGGCTGCAGGGGCTAAGGATGAGAGTGGCTTTGCTTCATTTCTCTGCAGGATTGGCGGGCAGAAACAAAATGTTTCTGCAACAGAGGAAAGACACCCTTTAGACCCACTGTCCACGCTGCTCTCTGCTCCAGAAGGCCAACCACATGGACCGCAGACGTGACTTCTGCCATTTCTGAGTCTTGGCTGGTGAAGAAGGAAAGAGAGTAGGTGGGGGCATTTATTTCCCTGCCAGCTGGCTACTCTTCAGAGGCCACCACCTGTTATTCAGGTGACTCTCTCTCCACTGAAAGTTCTCTGTTTGGGGGTTCCTGCTAACTGACCCCTGCGCTCCCTCTCTCCCTCTCTCTGGCAGCCCAGGGGAGTAATGGCTGCCCACGGTTGTTCCCCCTGACGTAGTGCAAACTTCCTGTGGTCCCACACGCTGCCCGAGGCAGATGGGCCGGGGTCGGCCTCTCTGAGGAGGCGATGTGAAAGCCTGTGCCTGACAGGGACAGAGGAATCAGCCGGCTGCCTACCTTGTTTGGGTGGAGGATTCCTGGCGGACAAAATGTGGGCACACAATAGGCAATCAGGTGCTTTCATCCAGAGAGCAGCGTCTGCTACGCGGGGAGAGAAGGAGGGAGAATTTGGGAGCCATGTTTGTTTTCACTGGAGAGAAATTTTAAAAGCCAGACTAAACAAGCCTCATTAGGGTGGGCCGTTTTCCAGGACAGCCTGCCACACTGTCCCTGTACTTGCACGTTGGTTCTCCCCTCCTTTGCTGGCCTGCCCAGGAGCAAAGTTCAGCCTGGCTCTGCCCGGTCTTAACCAGCTTCAGGCAGGGCAGGACACCACGTGCCTCCTCTGTGTACAGAGACAACCAGGCAATCCCACCGAACCCATCGCAGCTTCCCTGTGGTCTGCTACATGCCACAGAGGATTACCGTGCGGGAGCTGGGCTCATATTAAAATATTAATCTACATTTTAAATGTTTCCATTGTGTCCACGGGGATTCCGTTCCATATGTTCGTGAGAGCTCTGAGGCCCGTGGTGTGTTTGATTTTGAGTGTTTAAAATGAAGGCTGAATATGACTTGGAATAAAGCATGCACGTAATAGGACCGCGGCTAAGATGCCCCCTTAGTGAACACTGACTTCCAAGGCTCTCCTTCCCTCGGAGAACGTCAGAGGCTGCCAGGCTCAGACAGACCCTGGAGATCATCTCCTCGAGCTGGTTCAGCCTCCCAGTGTAAACTCTCCCTCTCTACCCTCCCTTCCTCTCTCCCTTCTTCCTTTTCTTCTCAAAATGTAAACTGACCACCTGTACGAGTTTCCTGTGGCTGCTATAACAAATAACCACAGACTTGGAGGCCTCAAACAACACAAATTTATTATCTTTGGTTCTGGAGGTCAGAGTCTAAACTGGGTCTCACTGGGGTGAAATCAAGCTGTCAGCAGGGCCGCGATCCTTTTGGAGGCTCCCAGGGAGAATCCGTTTCTTTGCCTTTTCCAGCTTCTAGAAGCTACCTGCTTTCCTCAACTTACGGCCCCTCCTTCCATCTCCAAAGCCAGCAACAGGCAGTCAAGTCTTTCCTGTGCGGCATCACGCCTGCTCTGACGCTCCTGCCTCCCCCCTTCACTTACGAGGACTCTCGCAGATCCACGGGGCCTGCCTGGATAACCCGGAACAGCCTCCCCATCTCAAGCCCTGAATTTAATCACGCCGCAAAGTCCCTTTGTCACCCACAGTAACATAGTCACAGGTTCCGAGGATTAAAATTTGGACAACTTTGGAAGTCCCTTATTCTGCCTATCTTACTACCCCTCGTGCAGTTTTTTTATTGTTTATAGAATTTATTTTTAAAATAAAAAAACTAGCCTTTTAGTTATAAATATCACTTAATCATGTCAATAGTTTCAAATCCAGAGAGTAAAAAGTTTTTCTTTTCTCTTCTTTGCCTCTCCCCAGTCGATTCTACAGACTTTTCTGTGTATCTTCCCATCAATGTTGTATGAATATATGAGTACACATATATTCATATGTGTACATACGAATCTATATAGCACATATATAGTGCTTAAAAATTATAGAGATCAATGCCTACCATGTGTCTAGCTCTACCACCCTCGTGCAGTGTAGTTTTTCCAAGCTAAAGTTTTCACAGCACCTACACTCCTTCTACACTCGTTACTCTCATTGCCCATCAACGTGGTAGTTCACTGCTTAGTTGGGAAATTATCACACAGCAGTTACATGCACACATTTAACGTCTGTCCCCCTAACTGAACAAAAAGCTTAATGTCAAGCCTAGCGCAGCTCATACTTATTGAGTAGCTGTCACGGGCCAAGCACAGTGTGAGATACAGAAATAAACAATCCCGACTTGTTCTTTGCCCTTGGAAGTTTATTGTCTACTGGGAGAATGAAACATCGAGCACACAAATGCACGTATTATAGCATGATTTTACACGTGGTGAGCCCATGAGGTTCAGGGTGCTTGGAGAGGATGTGATGGGGAAGCTGACCATGGCAGATTGCATCATGGGTTCCAGTTCCTTACCTCTTCTTATCGTTTCAACCTTGTCGTGTGACTCTGTAGCTTCACCCATAATGGCAGAGTATATTTCCATACCCCATTGACTTTCAGCTTGGCCATGTGACTTGCTTTGGCCAGTAAGATGAAGTGGAGGTGCCAGTGAGCCAATTCCAAGTGCAGGTCTTGGTGTGTTTCCCCTTGTTCTCTTGTGCCTCTGCCATTGCCTTGAGAACATGACTCAATTAGCCCGCCGGTCCCATGAGGAGGCAGAGTCACCCCAGATTAAGCAGAGCCTAGAGTAGCTGACCTCTGAGCCCTGAATATGAGTAAAAGAGCCCAGATGGGATCAGCAGAGCTGTCAGGCCAATCCCAACCCAGGCCAGCTGAACTCTAGCTAACTCGTACCTTTATGAGTTCAAGAAATGCTTACTGATGTAAGTTGCTAAGATTGTTGAAGGTATTTTTAATGCAGAGTTATTGTTTGCAGTTAACTGATACACTGACTTTGTCTGAGCAGGTGATGGCAGGATGCCCTAGAGCAAGGGCAGCTCAGTGAAAGCTAAGTGGACGAATGAGAAGGATAAGCATGTTCTGGGCTGAGGGATGAGCAAAGGCCCTGAGGCAGGAAGGACCTGGGGCAGAAAGGATCTGAACATTTGATAAGCTGAAAGAAATTAGGGCTTCCTAGGAGTACGCAGGTGACCAGGTGTGGTGGAAGAGTGCTGGCGAGGAAGCACACACCTGTATGCTTCCCTGCTGCGTCATGGAACTAAGCAAAATTAATGTGCTGCTGTGTCGTGTACTTTTGTGATGTTTCCCGCTGTAGTTCCCTTGGTGGAAGGGCCCA
>PVKM010032561.1:0-16368 GCA_004027735.1 Carollia perspicillata
GGGAGCAATGCTGCTTGCTAGGCTCTCGTTCTGCTTTCAGTCACTTCCCCTGCTACCCACAAGCAAATTGGGCCCTTCTAGTACTGATTCCTGGGTGGGTGGGTTTGTGTACGTTGTAGGACCCTGTGGTTCTCTCCAGTAAACTCTCCTGTGAGGCTGGGATTCTCTCCTGGCACCTCTGCCCCAACAGGTATTTTAATCGGTGCTTTTAGGGTGTTTCTCCCATCACCACAGTCCCTGCAGGTTTTTACAGCCAGAGGTTTTGAGGCTTTCTTTTCCAGTGCTAGAACCCTGGCTTGCACAGTTTGTCTCACTGCCTGGTTGTTCCTCCTGATTTATCCACACACAAATGTTGGACCATCAGCAGCTGTCTTTCCTGCCCAGTCCTCCAGCCGCCACCTTGCCAGGCATCATCTCCACGCTGGCTGCAGGTCTCCACCCACCTCTCCTACCAGTTTGAATGAATGTTTCTTCTTTAACTCCTTGGTTGTTGGACTTCCATACAGTTTGGTTTTCTGACAGTTCGGGTTATTTTTTGTTCTTTAAATTTGTTGTTGTCCTCCTTTTGGTTGTGCAAGGAGGCAAAGAGTATCTACCTAGGTCTCTATCTTGGCCAGAAGTTTCCCGTATATTTTTCTTCATTTCACTTTTTATAGCCTTTACTTCTTCCTCTATTTTGTGACCATACTCAATCATTTCTGTAAGCATCCTGATTACCAGTGTTTTGAACTCTGCATCTGATAGGTTGGCTATCTCCTCGTGGCTTTCTTCTTTTCCTGGAGTTTTAATCTGTTCTTTCCTTTGGGCCATATTTCTTTGTCTCAGTGTACCTATTACATTGTAATGGGTGGAACCCATGGTATTTGCCAGGGTGAGACAACCCACCTCCCTTCGTTGCTGTGCTGTATGTGGTGGAGGGGTCTGAGAGGGAACAGTGCTGCTTGCTTGGCTCTCTCTGCTTTCAGTCACTTCTCTGTCCTCCCACAAATGGACTGTGCCCTTTCAGGTGCTCTCCTCATGCTGACTCCAGGTGGGTGTACTGTGTATGTTCTAGGATCCGATGGGTCCCTCTAATGGACTCTCCTGTGAGACCAGGAGTTTCTTCCACCACTACAACCTCCACAGGTTTTTTACAGCTAGAGGTTTTGAGGCTTTGGTTTCCTGCACTAGAACCCTGGATTACAGGGTGGTCTCTTTGGCTCCCCAGTTTTTCCTCCCAGCTTATCCACATGCGAATGTGGAATATTCTTGTCCACCAGCCACCACCTTGGTCCTCTCCACCCTGGCTGCCCATCCATCCCTCCTATCAGTCTGGATGAATGTTTCTTTAACTCCTTGGTTATCAGACTTCCATACATATTGATTTTCTGGCAGTTACAGTTGTTTGTTTGTTTTTTTAATTGCTTGTTATCCTTCTTTTGGTTGTGCAAGGAAGTAAAGGGTATCTACCTATACCTCCATCTTAGCCAGAAGCCTCCGGCTACCAATCTGTTTGACTGAAGCTGGGCCCTGCCCACATTCATATTTTCAGCCAAGGGAAGGGGAAAGGGCAGAAGTAGAGAGCAAGGCTGGGCGGTGCTCTGCTTTGGCTCCCTAGAGATGTTATAGGAAAGGAGTGAGCCATGGTGGGCTGCTGTTAAATCACTGGGAAGTGAGAGAAAAGAGGGCCTTGGAGACAGGATCAGGGGGTAAGCCCTGGATGAGCTACCACTGCCTAATGCTCCCCTGGCTGCAAGTTTTGAGGGGACCCTTAGAGTATAGGAGGAAGTAAAATGTTCATGCCTGAGAAGGGATATGGGGGTGCTCTAGAGCAAGCCCCCAATGAATCTTTGTCTAGAGGGCTTTTTATCCTTTTTCTGTGGGTGGGAATTTTAGGGGAGGGTTTGGGATTATTCTTTGGTCTGCTGTACTGTTTTACTTTTGTCTTGGGTCTGTCTGGCTTTTAATAGGGTTTTTGTTATTTGTTTCCCTGACATCATCTGTGCTTGGGTTCAGCTGGCACATATGACATTAATTGGCTCTCTGTTCTCTATCTCCCATACCAGGGAGATTTAAACTATGTATTTGGTCAAGAAGGAGAGGTGTAAACCATATACTCTCAAGTGCCTAGGTGAGGGGAGATAGGTCTTGCAATTCACCACAGGCTGGCTGTGTGCTGTTCAGACTGTTTGGCCTTGTGTAATTTTGTCTCAGTTTCACCATTCCACTTGCCCAGGAATTTTCCTAGCTTTTTACTATTCTGTTAGAGTCTGAGTGAATGACCAGACTTTTTTAGAAATAATGTTTTCAAAGGTGTCCTTATGATGCTGAATAGGGCAGCGGAAGTGAGAATGTTCGTGTTTTCCTTAACTAGGTGAAATTTCTCTCAGCAGCTTGGAGTTTTGCTTTGATTTCTACTTTTTACTGGAAAAGTTAGTGGAAATTTTCACTTTTTAGTGGAAAATTTCAATCAGGCACAAAAGTAGAGAGAATAGTATAATGAACCCAGCTTCAATAATTATCGACATTTTGCCCTTTTTTTTTTGACCTATCATTATTTTTCCTGGAGTGTTTTAAAGAAATTACCAGCCATCATACCATTTCAACTGTAAATTCTTTTTTTAATTTTTTAACAGGTTTTATTTATTTATCTTTAGAGGAGATGGGAAGGAGAGAAGGAGAGAAACATCAGTGTATGGTTGCCTCTTGTGCATCCCCTGCTGGGAACTGGCCTGCAACCCAGGCATGTGCCCTGACCGGGAATCGAACCGCGGTTGTTTGGTTCACAGGCCTGCGCTCAATCCACTGAGCCACACCAGCCAGGGCTCAATTCTTAAAATACTTCTGTAAATTCTTAAAACACTTGAGGAAGTATCTCTAACATGAGGACTTTTAAAAAAATAAAACCACAATGCTATTATGATACCCAGAAAAAATAGCAATAACCCCTTAATAGCACCTAAAATCTGGTCATAGTCAATTTTCCCCAAGTATTAAAAAAGGTCTTTTAAAGTTGTTTGTTTGAATCAGGATCAGTACACTGCATTTGGTTGTTAAGTCTCGTATAGCCCGTCTCAACTGTAAGTCTGGTCCCTGCTCCTGTGTTCCTGTCCCCTAGCAACCACCTGTTTTCAAGCAATTTAAAAAAACCAAGGGGGAGGGTGAAAGCAAGGGAGGGGGGTGGGACTGGCTGGGGTGAGGGGGAGTGGTGGGGGGGAAATGCAGACAACTGTAACTGAACAACAATAAAGTAGTTTAAATAAATTGAAAAAAAAAGTAAATAAGAAATGAGGCTTTTTGACCTATAGTGTTTGGCTGCTTGCTTTTTCATGGAATCAATTCGCTTGTTCATCTGGCCCTGTCAGCTCAGGCTGCCATAATAAGGTACCAAACTGCATGGCTTCAACAATAGAAATTTATATTCTTACAGTTCTGGAGGCTGGATGTCCAAGATCAAGGTGTCAGCAGGGTTGGTTTCTGGTGAGACCTCTCTCCATGGCTTGCAGAAAGTATCTTCTATTGTGTCCTCACATGGCCTTTTCTCTGTGTGCAGGAGTAGAGACAGGTCTCTGGTGTCCCTTCCTCTTCTTAGGAGAAAACCAGTCTAATAGGATTAGAGCCCCACCCTCATGACCTCATTGGACCTTAATTATCTCTTTAAAGGTCCTATCTCCAAATATAGTCACATTGAGGGGTTAGGGCTTCAACATATAAATTGGGAAAGGAACACAATTAGTCCGTCACTTCCTATATTGCCAATAAACTGGTACTGAGCTCTAGAAGCTTAATTAAATTTAGATTCAATCTTTTGGGCATTCATTGGTGGTGTTTTCTCACTGTTGGTGATTCTGCCCGTGTTGGCAATCAGTCAGTGAATTCAGAGAGTGTCAGCCTGACAGCCCAATTGTGCTCATGGTGGAATAGGATTATTAAAAACGTGCTGGGGCCAAGCATGGGATCTTTTGGATCCAACCCTCAGGGGCCTGGGGAACAGGAACTGCTTAGCACCATTGCATACACTGTGCACTTTTTAAATTTAGGGAGCACACAAAGCCCCAGGCTCTTGCCTGGGTCCTGCTTTCCTGGTTTATATTGAGTAAGTTTGGCCGCTAAGGTGCTGCTACAGGATGAGTAGGGAGAGCACCCTGGAGGCAGCTGCATAGGTCCATCCTGAGCAATTGTCAGAGCAGGAGCCTCCCGGCCAGGCAGGTTGTGGGGCCCGAGGCCAAGGCCACCTGCTCACCACCGGCTCTGCTCCTCTGCAGCTGAGCATTGACAGCTGCTGGGTAGGCTCCTTCTACTGCCCCCAGGCCAGCTTCACCGCCACCATCTACGACGCCGTTGCCACAGAGAGCACCCTCTTCATTCGGCAGAACCAGCTCGTCTACTATTTTACAGGCACCTATACCACACTCCACGAGAGCAACCATGGCAGCGGTGAGGGGGTTGTGGCCAGGTCACGTGCCTGAGGGTTTGTGGCATCAGGCAAGGGGACTGCCTGTTGGAGCCCCAGGGGTTGTCTGAGTGAACCCATCTACTGGTACCTGGGACTGGAATTGCCTTTGGTGAGGAAGGGGTATTGGAGGGATTTTCCGAGGTCCTGAACCATCCTGCCCATCCTGGAGGGGCTTCTCGAGTGCTGGGGTGGGGCCTTCATCCAGACCTTCCCAGGAACTGTGAACCAGCTGAGGGAAGCGGGAGGGGTGAGAGACAAACAAACTCATGAATGTGCACACACTCAAACAGACATTGGAGTGTCAGAAAGACAGAGAAAGGCTTACTGAGAGAGGCATACTGAGAGAGCAACTGGGGGTGAGGGTGGGGAGAGGTGTAGGGGTCAGAGAGAAAAATGGGTGGAGGGGGAGAGAGAGTGAGATGAAGAGAGAGAGGGGCTGTTGGAGAGGCAAAGCCATGAAGGAGACTGATCAGAGAGGAAAGGAAAGACTTTGCATTCAGCTTCATCATTTAAGTGATACCAAAGCTCCCCTAGTTCTTCTAGGTTTCCCCCCCGCCCCGTCCAACTGAGAGATGTCATTTAGATATAGGGTCACTTGGACTTATGCAGTCACAGAAATTTGTCACCTATATTTCATTAGTTAACACATGTTCTTAAAAGTTCATTTTTCTTCCTTCCTTAGTTGGGCACTTGGACAGTGGGAGGAATCAAATTAAAATGGACTCAAGCCAAAAAAAAAAGGGGGGGGGAGTTGTTTTTTGGCTTAGATGGCTGAAAAACCCAGGAACATGTTGGTTTCAGGCACAGTTGGATCTAGGGGCTCACTGTAGCTGTTCGGCCCTCCTATGGTAACCATGGTGACTCCCCGTTCACCGAGCAACTGCAGACTTTTATATCCTTGGGGGCCCCAGGGAAGAGCATCTCTTTGTTAATGGTTGCAAGTTGGGACTGTCTTTGATTTGCCCTGTTTAGTCACATGCCCAGTTCAGAAACAATCACTCTGGCCAGGGGAATGGAAGGGTGGGATCAAGCCTAATCTGAACCTCATGGACAGAATGTGAGCCAGGAGGATTTTCTTAAAGGCAAGCGGGTCCCTGTGCCAGGGGTCCCTTGGTCACCACACTGAGCAGCTGCTCCAGGGAGAGGGAATGGTAACTGGCTCACTAAGGCCAGGAAGATGTGGATGGGAGCCAGGTCCAGATGCCTGGGCCTGAGGCCCCATGCTGTCTCTACAGAGAACTGGGTGCGTGTACTGCCCCACGAGTGCATCAAGAAGCTGTGCCCCGTGCATTTTCACAGCAATGGCTCCGAGTACATCCTGGCCCTCACAGTTGGGAAGCACGAAGGTTACGTCCACTTTGGGACCATCACTGGTAAGGGTGGGGCCTCTGGCAGCCCAGGAGACTCCTTTATGCCCCGTCACCTCCAAGAATTCTCACCTCGGGCCCTCCCCCTTCACCGTGTACCTTCCGAATGGGGTGCTGGGCTGAAGGCTGCCTGGGCAGGGATGGGTTTAGGTATCTGTAGAGATAGTTCTTGGGGTGTATGATGTATCTTGCAGGACTTATTTGATTTCAACGGGCAGAAGCCCAATTCAAAATTCATTTAGGCATAAAGAATTTGTGGAGTTATACATGAAAAGACAAGTTGGCAACCTCAGGCATACCTGAATCCAGGGGCTCACAGGGTACATCATCAAGATTATCTCTTGGCAAGGTAGGCTAGCATAGTGATTATGGCACAGGTCTGGAGGGAGACCACTGCAGCACACCAGACCCAGTTCACCTGTGGTTCTGGACAGGTGACCTAACCTCTCTCTTCGACCTCATTTTCTCATCAGCAGAATGGGGCTAATGATGCTACTAGTATCCGCTCCATTGTTTAATGTGAAGATTAAATAAGTTGGCATCTGTAAAGGTCTTAAAACAGTGCTAGGGACATGAGTGTGAGAAAAGGTTAATTAGTATGAGCCCTGTGATTTAGCTTCATTTTCAGGCAGCTGCTCCTCCTTGGAGGTTTAGGATGGCTCCCAGGAGCTGAGGATCATTTTTTACCAGCTTGAATTATCCCAGGAGAATGAGAGCAACCTCTTCCCCATTAACGCTAGAATGCATTCCAGGGTGCACCCTGATTGACTGATTCTAGGTCACGTTCCTTGACCCGAGCCGAATACTGTGACCAGAGAGAGAAAGGCATACTCTGACAGGCCAGGTGTGAGTGACTGAAAGGCCAAAGCATGAGACCTGTCCCCCGGAATCCACAGGCCTAAGGAGGAGGGTAGGGCACAGGCATTCCGCTACTGTGGGGTATCTGCTGGGCGGGGATTGGGAAGGACCTGAGCGTGGACCTGCCCTCCTCCGCAGATGGCCGTGTGTCCTTCGAGATGCTGCCCAGGCAGAAGTCCGTGTGTGAAGGGATAGAAGATACCTATCTCCCAGGTGGGTGTGAGGATCTAGGGTGTGGGAGAACAGGGACGGTGGAAGAGCTCATGGGAAAGGACAGTCGGTGTCCTGGGGAGAGGTGCGGAGTTACAGGGATGGGGAAGGGGTGGCAGTCACAGAGAGGAATGAGGTGATGGATGGGGGCTGGCTCAGGGGTTACTGTGGACCTCCCCCTTCCCATCCAGTCGCCACCTGCTCTATAACCTGGGCCATATACATTGAGGGTGACAACATTTTACTGCTGCTGGTGGAGACTGAAGACAACACGGCCAAGAAGGATTTCCTGGTGGTCAGCTTCAGCCTAAGTAATTGGGGACCACAGGTGGGGAGGTTGAGTGCCCAGCAGACGACGGGAGGGAGAGGTAGCTCATGTCAGTCCTGGGTAAGGGGTGGTGGTGGAGAACAGGCTCGGCGGGCTGGGGAGGCTGAGAGGAAGTCAGTGTGCCTGGAACAAGGGGAAACGGAAGGGAGAGAGATTAAAGAGTGAGGAAAAGCCCGATCTGGAAGGGCCTGCGGCTCGCAGTCAGGAGGTCTGGTCTTTATTTTACCTGACCTGCGAATAGGGCTGCCATGTGCAGCTGTACAGGCTGCGCGCCACACTCCCCAGCCAAGGAGCCAGAGGAGGCGAGTCCTGAGCCCTAACAGAACTGTGTCATCTCAGAGGCAGCGCCTTTTTTATAATTCACATGTAGTAATAATAACGGCCAAGAGGCCCAAATTGGAAGCCACTGGAGGGCTTTTGGGAGGGATCGGGAAGCTGGTGACTTGCTCAGTTTCAGAGAGCTTGGGGCCTCAGGAGATTTTGCTGTGTTCTTTTCACCTGTAGCCACTGATGACCTGGAGGTTCTCTACACCATCCCGAAATTCATTCCTGATGGTAGGAGGGGCAGGCAGAAGGGGGCCTCAAAGGTGGGTGGGGGCCAGGACGGGACCAGGTGATCCCACCTCACTGCTGTGTCCACTCTGCTTCTGCCTCTGCCTCGGCCAGCTCGAGGTCTGGAGTTCCTGATGCTCATAGGGACAGAGTCTTACACCAACTTCCTGATGGTGCCCAAGGGCATGTCCTATAACCCATTTAACAACCTGTTGTTCATCTGGGGCAACTTCCTCCTGCAGAGGTAGGGGGTCGCACATATTCTGTTTCCCCAGCCCCATTAGGGTGGGGGCCCTTTCTGGAGTCACCAGGTCTTCAGTTTGCCCAGGTCCAGAAGCTGTAAGGACTGTGATGGGGAAAACACAGACTGGGGTGATAAGGGCTAGGGTGGATGAAGCTGTGGGAACCTGATGTGAGGTCCCAGCCTGTGCGGGCAATAGACAGCACTGTCTGGGGAAGCTTAGGACATTTTAACCCCTCAGGAAAGTAGGGGCCCCCGAGTCAACGCCATGGCTGTTGGCAAAGTGCCAGGTTGGCAAATGCTCCTGTCGACAGATGGCCAGGTCACCCAGAGGGTTTGGAGTCAGGGGGAGAAAGAAGCTCGAGTCCCAGACTTCCTTTGCATGTTCTCACAAGGCTAATGGAGAAGTGAGGAAATAGCTCCCATGTCATGTTTAGTCCAGAGCCATGGGAAGCAGATATCCTCCGGGGGCCTTGCCTGGGCGCCCTTAGCTTCCCTCTCTACCCCTGCAGCTATGACAATGAAAACTACATCTACCTGGCAGACTTCCCCAAGGAGCTGTCCATCAAGTACCTGGTCAACTCGTTCCATGGGGACATAGCTGTTGTCACAGAGACGGAGGAGGTGGGCTGCCTTTGCCCCTTTTCCCACTTCGTCTCTGCCCATCCCAAACCCTGGAGGTCTCCCTTCTTCCCCTGTGAGGGTAAGGAGGCCAAACAGAAGGAACCCCCTCAGGGACTGTGCAGAAGGGCAGCAGAAGCTGCATTTATAGCTGAGAACCCTGGAACTCAAAGAGGCAAAGTGTCTTTTCCAGAGTCCCGCAGCAGAGAGAAGCACCTGTGCCCCGAGTTTTCCGCTCCCATCTCCAGACGGGGCCCACACCGGTTTCATCATGCAGGCGTTCCTTGCATAAATAAGGAGCACTTCCTGGATGCCTGACCCAGTGCTGGGGACACAGTGGCCTTCACAGGGTGACAAGCCTGTTGGGAGGGCAGATTCATTCCCAGACAGAGGCAGTTGAGAGCAGTCAGTCTGCAGCAAGGAAATCAGTACCCGCGAATGTTCAGAGAAGGGGCCTGACCCAGTCTGGGTGTTTGTGTGTCAGGAAGGGCCTCACAGAGGAGGCCACATAGGGAGGGGGCATCCTGGAGGTTGGAGGGGATCCTCTAGGCTGAGGCTCAGGAGGTGGTGAGGTCTAGGGTCAAATGTGCTGGAGGGCGGGGTGGGCATCAGTGTAGAGATGGGAAACTGAGGCCAAGAGGATGGTGAGAACCTGGAGAGTGCAAAGAAAAAAAAGCAGCTTGGCCCTAGGGACCCCAACAATTGGGGGTGTATGTATTAGGGATGCTTAAGTTGCAAGTAGTAGAAAGTCAAGCAGACTGAAACACTGAAGAAATTTATCATGCTGAGTGGGGGTTTGGAAGCAAAGGTGGTGGGTTCTGGGAAGCAGAGAGTTGGCACCACAGAGAGAAGGGATGTGAGCTCACCCGACCCAGCTGGAGGTGAGCTCCCAAGCCTCACCCCTCAGGGAATGGGGCCACCACACTCTGCAGGGGAGGAGAGGGGTCACAGGTCCCCATGGCTCTCCCACATGCCTGGCTGTTGTCCCCCAGATCTGGTACCTCCTGGAAGGAAGCTATCGGATGTACAAGCTGTTCCCATCCCACGGCTGGGAGTTGTACGTCAGCCTACAAATGATGCACCAGTCCTCTCTCTATGCCCCCAGTGAGACCATGGTCACCCTCTTCTATGAAGACCGCAGTTTGTACCAGGTGCCAGGCAGGGGCTGCGGGGAGATGTAGGGGAGCAACAGGGTGGCTTACGCCAGCTCACCTTGCCCTGCCTTCCCACGGCAGCTGGTGTACCTGGAAAACAGCCAGCAGAGCCAGCTCGTCAAGAGGCTGGTGCCCGTCGAGCAACTCCTCATGTACCAGCAGCTCAGCAGGCGGTACCTCTTGCCACGGCAAAGGTAAGAAGATACTGGATGAACCACAGCGATAGTCAGAGAGCCCCAAGCACTTCCCACGCAAAGCTCCCCGTTCTGGAGGTGGTGGGAGGGACATCAAGCCATCCCCAACTGATGACCTCAGGGCTATGATGGGGAAGGTCACAGCCTATGGAAACTCAAAGGACGGGTCTAACCCAGTTTGGGGAGAGGGAGCATCAAGGAGGGCTTCAAGCAGGAAGACGTGCATGACCATGACCTGAAGGGCGAGGAAGCATTGGCCAGGTAATAAGAGAGAGAAAAGTGTTCCAGACAGGGGGAGCCCTTGGTGCAAAGGCACAGAGGAGGGGAGGAGATTGGGTGTTTGAGAACTGAGAGAAAGCACAGCGGCGGTGGCGGGACAAGCGAGGTCAGCCAGTGGTCATAAGGAGGAACTTGCAGTTCACATTGAGGGTCCTGGGGAGCCACCATGGGATTAAACGGAGGGACACCACCTGGTTAGATTTTACTGCTTTTGATAATAATCCTTCTGGTCGCCTACGGAGGAGCGCAGGGAGTGGGGATGGGGGAAGGGGCGGCGGGAGGACTGTTAGGAAGCGGGAGGAGAGGCTGGGGCGAGGGACCCAGGGGTTCCAGGGGAACGTGGCCAGGGTTACGGGGGGCTGAGGCTGAGGAGGAAGGGCAGGGCAGGATTAGATTTGGGGAGGCCCCTGGGGCACAGGACTGGGAAAAGTAAGCCGCCAACCCCCATCACCACCGCCCAGGAGTCACCTGAGGCTCTCCTTCACCAACTTCTGCCCCTTCACGGTGATGCGCCTGCTAGACCTGCCCAAGCCACAGATCTACACGCGCCAGGAGCGCTACCGGGCGCGGCCGCCAGGGGTCCTGGAACCCTCGGGCTTCCACACTGAGAACTCACTTGCCGTCTATCAGGGCCTCCTCTACTACCTGCTTTGGTTGCACTCCAAGTACGACAAGGTGGGTGCCTGGTGTCTGGGCAAGTTTCAGGCCGGGGCTTGTCTCAGACGGGACTGTGGAGGCACAGAAAGAGGGCTAGGCCTGTGGGGCTGGAAGAACCACTGTGGAGAGGGGAACACAGCAGGTCGCCTAGGGCCTGAGGCTAAGTGGGGATGGGGGCAGGGGGCTTGAGCAGGGCTGTGGGAGATAGCTTTGCCGGTGTGGCCATGGGGCTGAAAGCAGGATGGGCCAGGGTGTGATCTTTTGCTTTGGGTTAGGGGCAGGGGCTGAGGCTGGGAAGAGGTCTGGGAATGTCGCCTGTCTGTGAAGCTCCTCCCCACCCCACCGCACCCTCTTGATGCTTGTGGTCTCTGCAGCCTTATGCAGACCCGGTGCACGACTCCACCTGGCGCTGGTGGAAGAACAAGAAACAGGACCAGGTGCACGGAGAGGGTTTCGAGTCGGGGGAAGGGCGACCCCCGACATCCCTGCCGGCCTTGTACCATTCCTCTCTCTGGGTGCTGACTTTGTCCTGCCACCCGTACCCCAGGACTACTACTACTACCTGGCGAGCAACTGGCAAAGTGCAGGGAATGTGCACATCGACATGGCCAACTATGAAAAGATCTACGACCTCAAGGCCGAGTACCAGCTGCCGGAGCGCATCTTCCTGGACAAGGGCACCAGCTACCGCTTCTCCATCTTCATGACTGCCCGGGGCCACTCATTCAAGTCGCAGGCCGAGCCCGGTCTGTGGGCAGGGCCTGAGTAGAGTCAGAGTGGTGGTAGGGGATGGGGAGGGGGGCGGGGACCTGGGCACCATCCCAGGGTCTGGCCCTAACCCCTCCAGTGCTCCGGGCAGGCAACACCTTCCGGCTGCAGAGCCAGGTGGACCTAGGCGTGGTGCTGGCCGACCCCTACTGCACTGAGGTGGTGGTGAAGCAGCACATCCTTATTAATCTCAACTCAGTGCTTTTTATGGTGAGACCAGGTGATGAGGAGGTATAGGGGCAGATCTACCTGGGCAGTGGACCTGTTGGAAGCTTGTGGTTTCTTGAACCATCCCTGGATCCTCGGGTATGCCTGCTGACCCCTTCATTTGTGCTCCCACCCCCAGGTTACCCTCAGGGACAAAAAGATGTGCTTTTCCCATGGCATTAGTGGACATGATCCCATGAAGACTTCCATGCTGGTCAAGGTGCAGTGCAAACCTGGAGGGGAGGGAAGCAGGATGAGGGAAAAGGCTGGGCCGGTGGAACACACCTGCATCACCTGCTCCTACCCACAGGTTGTGGGATCGTCTGGGCACTGCTTCCAGAACACGAACCAGGGGCCTCGTATGCAAGTATTGGCCCTTGGGGTACTGGGCCCTGTGCTGGGAGGGAAGGGTTTGAGTGTAGTTTCTGCGTGCTCCCCTGGCACCCCCACCCACTCACTCACTTCTTTCCTCCACCCCCGTTTTCAGAAAGGGCTGCCTTTACAGTGATATGGATTGCATCCAAACTTGTGTGTTTCTTCTGATACTTTTCTGCAGGGGGCAGTAAAGTATCTGTGACACAGACTTCCTTTTCCAATTGGCACAAAGGCGCCATGCGGGTCCGCTTGTTACTTTTCCCACATGTCGTTCTTCCTTTACACACTCACATGGTCTTTGTTCACTCCTGTGCATCCTTGGTTCTTCACTTGCTTGCACATGCATTATCCCCTTTGCACAGAGGCACACACTGAGGCTCAGAGAGGTGGCTCAGGGAGCTAATAAGTGGTAGTGGAGGGACCTGACCCAAAGGCCTTGTTCTCACCCGTTTCCCTGCCCACTAATCAACAGACAGACCCAGGTGCTCCTCCATCTGGCTTAGTAGGACCCAGTGCAGTAAAAATGGGGGTTATAACAGTCCCAACACCTTGGATTACGTAAGATGATCTGAGTCAAGGGCAGGGTGGAGTGACTTACTTCAGGCTCCATACGTGTTTTTTGTTGTGCTTAGTAATATGCATTATTTCCCTCTTTATCATAACTTAAGAGGGTCAAAGTTAATACCCCCATTTTGACCTGGAAGATTCCTTCTGGAAATTTACAACACACTTACAGCAAAAGGTCAAAATCAACCTAAATGTTCATGCATAGGAGAGTGGTTAAAGAAGTTATGGTGCATCCATGCCATGGGAAACTATGAGGGAAGGAAGGGAGGAAAGGGAAGGGAAGGGAAAGGAAGCCAGATCTCCATATACTGACGTGGAGTGGTCTCCAAAGTCTATTTTATTCTTAAGGGAACAAAGCAGGATACACATCAATGTAGGCAAAACATTAGCACAAGAAAGATTCTCTGAGAACATACATTCATGTTTGCTTTTATGTGCGTGAAGAAACTTTGGGAAAACGGACAAAAAAGTACTCAGGGTTGTTCCCTGCTCTGAGGATGAAGGAGAGGCAGGACAGGTGGAGGATGGGGGCAGAAGTGAAACTGCACTGTGTGCGCGTGCGTGCACAGGTAGAGTCTCCACACAGACGTATGTGACCACGTTATCCCTCTAAAAATTGAGTTTTAAAAAAAGCCAATGATTAAGGAAAAACACGGAAGCAGAGGTGCTGCAGATAGTCTGAGCTTTTCTTTCTTTGTATTCTCAGGCTGCAGCCTGCCAGTTTCTAGGTCTCTCTCTCTCCCACCCCCACAGGACCAGATCAGGAGGCATGTGTGCGGGGAAGGCCTGGAGCCTCTCTCCAGCTCCCATCCTGGAAAAAAAATTTAAATGGGAACTAATTGATAAACAGTGGGTTCTCAAAATGTACCGTATTTTTGGACTATAAGACGCATGATTTCCCCCAAATTTGGGAGGAAAAGGGGGGTGCGTCTTATAGTCCGAATGTAGGTTTACATTTACATTGGTGAGATATTATGTTATTTATGTTATTAAGTATTTTACCACATTTTTTGCTTCAAACGTTTTTTTCTTATTTTCCTCTAAAACCTGGGTGCGTCTTGTGGTCCGAAAAGTATGGTAAATATCTGGGATGAAGGAAGTAAGAAGTGAATTTATATGTAATAGGTGCTCAGTCAAATTTGCTTAGGGGAATAAAGGCTTGGAGTGTCTCTTACCAGGCCAGCTCCAAAGATGGACCTCCAGGGGAGACGGGGCTGGGGTCAGGGGATAGACCAGGAAAGGTTTCACTCCCCGTGTGAGAAGCTTATTAATTCATCCACTATCTATCGAGTGCCTGCTGCACACCAGCCTTGTTTTAAGGGCTGGAGTTACAGTAGTGAACAAACCAGACAAGTTCTGTCCTTGCGAAGCTCGTGTTCCAGTGGGTAGGGTGTATTCATTCCTAGGGCTGCCATCATCCCCACAGACTGAGAAGCTGACTCTGCCCCAGTTATGGAGGCCAGAGGTCTAAAATCAGGGTTGGTCCCGCTGCAGGTTCTCAGGATCCTTGAAACGTCTCAGCTTGTAGGCACATCACTTCAGTCTCTGCCTTCACCTTTACAAGGCCGCCTCCCTGTGTCTGCGTCCAAATTTCCCTCTTCTTATACGGACACCAGTCGTTGGATTAGGATCCAGCCTAATCCAGTATGACCTCATTTTAACTTGATTACACCTGTAAAGATCCTATTCCAAATTAGATCACATTGGCAGGTCCCATGGGATTAGGACTTCAGCATATCTCTGGGATACATAATTCAACCCACAACAGAGTCAGACAATGAGCAAGGTAAATAAGATCGTGTGTGTTAAGAGGTGAGGAGCGCTAAAGAGACGAAGGCAGGCAAGGGGCATGGCGTAGGTCAGCATTTGCCATTGGACAGCTCAGTGAAAGCCTGGCCAAGGAGGAAACATTTGAGCAAAGACTTGGGGGAGGGGGGTAAGTGAGCTGTGTGGTTATATGCTGAAAAGTCATTCCAGTGAGAGGGAACAGAGGGTATTGAGGGCTGGAAGCAGAAATATGTTTCGTCTGTTAAGACTAAGGGAACATGGATGGGCAATTGTGGCCGGATCAGGGTGAGCAAGGAGGAAAGTGGTGAGAAATGAGGTGACCATGGTGATGGGGCAGATCACCCGAGGCCTAATGGGCACTGTGAGCGAGGTCATTCTAGGGGAGGCCTCTGAGCAGAGGACTGACAGGTGTTCACAGGGTCCCTTTGGTTGCATGTGGGAGTCATGTAAGCAATGTCTGGCGAGGGAGACCAGGGAGGACTAAGTTATGTAGGCAACAAGGTTAGGTAGGCAAGAGTGAAGCAAAGGAGGTGAGGGGTGGAGGAGAGAATGGCTGTGTTTTGAAGTCTAGAGACACAGGCTATCCGAGTGGACTGGATGTGGGGGTGAGAGACAGAGGTTTCCAGGATGAGGCCAAGGCTTTTAGCCTGAACATAGAGGGACGAGGTGCCATTAGTTGAGCTGGGTTGTGGAAACATTGACTCGGAGATGCCCACTATACTCCCCGTGAGTGAGAGGCTCGTTGGTGTGATCTTTGGCCAGGTCTAGCATGAGAAGCGCTTAGTCTATGGCTACCAACTCCTCTCCACAGTTGCCATCAAGCCCAGACCACGGTCTCCAGATGCCCATGTCCCTTTGACATTCTGATGACAATGTCACAGATTCCTCAACCCCTGGCCCCTAATCTTCCATCCTGGCTGCACTTTCCTCATATAACCCGTGCTCCCCCAGATCAATTGTTTGAAAATTCAGGCCCAACTCCCGCCCTATAAGGAGGCGGGTGCTCCATAGGTGTACGTGTTACTGGTTTTTTATGTCTTTTTCTGCAGACAGCTGGAAGCTACCTGGCCTGGTTTGAATCCCAGCTCTACCACTTACTAGCTATCTGGCTTTGGATAATAAATAAGTTGCTTGACCTCTCTGTGCCTCACTTTGCCGTCTCTAAGATGGAACTATTAATAGTCTCTACCACACAAGGCTGTTTGGAGAGTCAAATGAATTTGAATATGTGGCACTTAGAACTCTACTGCCTTGTACACAGTGAAAACTACATAAGTAATTGCAGTTATTAAAGCGTTGATTTAAGGAAAATAATGATCAGATTGCACCCTGGTGAGGGTGAGCCTGGAAGGTCGTGATGGTGTCTGTGGGAGGAGGGGTGTTCTCCCCTCCCCACTTCCCAGGTGAGGCTTTTCTGCCCCCACTCAGGGCAACCTGATGGTGCCACTGCTTATCGGCTGCCCACCGGGCAAGCGTCTGGCCTTTGACATCACCTACACGCTGCAGTACAACCGCCAGCAGAACAAGCACTATTTTAACTGCATTTACCCGGACCCCGAGATGCCCTGCTTCCTCTTCCGTGACAGTGCGTGTCCAGGCCCCTCCTCTGCATCGTTCACTGTCCTCTGTCCTCCATTGTTCACTTTGCCCTCCCTGCCTGCTCACCTCCCCGCTCACTCTCTGCGCTTCCCCTTGGTCCCCACTCTCTCTTTTCTCCCCTCACCACCCTCCACTTCTTGGGCCAGGCTAATTTTTTCTCCTGGCCTC
>PVKM010032562.1:0-16349 GCA_004027735.1 Carollia perspicillata
CAAATAATTGTTTATTGGGGGCTCTCGTCGCCTTTTATGTAACAGGTCTCCTGGTCATGTTTTGCTACCAATGTGTTTAGTTTTAATTTAGAAAATTAATATTTTGAGATTCTTAATAAAAGTTTTATTAGAATTAATGATAGAAGGAGATGAATAGTATTTGAACAGGAAATACTAATAACCAAGTGTGTTAACCTTAAGCGACATAAATCAAAATACAAGTGACTACTAATTTTTTATTTTTAAATCGTCACATTGTGTTTTTGCCTTTCAATTAATTGGCTTTGCAAATGACTCTGTGGTCTTTCTTTTTAAAATCAGCACGTTGTTATCTCTCCTGTTTCAAATAATTTCGATTTCCCTTTGGATCACTTGTCTTAGTCTATATGGGCTGCTATAACAAAGTACCACCAAGTGGGTAGCCAGTCAACCACAGGTGTTTACCGCTCACAGCTCTGGAGGCTGGGAAGTGCAAGATCAAGGCACCAGCAGGATCTCACTCTGCTCAGGGCCCTTGGCCAGTTGCAGACTCCTCCCTCGTGTCTTAGGTGGAGGGAGGGACTAGGGATTTCTGGGAGCCTGTTTTACAAGGCACTAATCCCATTCATGAGTGTTCCACCATCAGGACTTAAGCACCTCCCAAAGGCCCTGCCTACTAATAGCATCACCTTTTGGGTTAGGATTTCAACATAGAAACTTAGGTCTGAGTGAATTTCAAACACTCAGCAGTCAGCCTATGCAGATGACCATAAGTCTATTTCAAGCTAAGGTTTCCATTCACTTCTTGAATCTTCCCCTCCTGCTGGATATTTATACTTGAATATCCCAGTGTGACCTTCACTATAAAACTAATCTCATCTGCCTCTTTCCTCCTCAGTACTTTCCACAAAACCAACAATGTCTTTTCCTCTTTTTTCGGATTAGAAGCCTCCTGGGCACCTTTGACTCCTTTTTCTTTCTTGCGTTGTGTTTGGCCAATCAAACACTATACACTGTCAGTTATTCTTTTTAAAAAAATTCTTTATTCCTTCTCTTCCTGATAATTCTCACTGTCACCAACCTGGCTTGTCACCAGTCTCATACTTGTCTTACTTCTTCAGTGATTGAACTGTCAATCTTTTCTCACCAAGTCATGTGCTGGCCAGATGGATTTCCCAGAGCCTGCCTCTGATTATAGCTTCCCTCCTGCTTAGAAACCTTTAGTGTAGCTCCCTGTTCTCAATAAAATTGAGCTGAAACCCAGCCTAGCTTTAACAAGCTCTTTTTGCTGCTATATACCTTCCTGAAACTTCTTTTCCAGCCAGTCGTTTGACGCACGATTTCCTGGTCCCTCTTCCCTTCTCCAGGATCTGTTTGTGCTCCGATGTCCACCCACGTAGATCACTCACCACCTCTCCCTCCCCGTCCATCCCACCTTCCCCCAACTTCAGCACCTGACGTCTTACCTCCTTTTCAGTGCTGCAGTCTCCTCTACCTCCACCTTCCTCAAGCAGCTCTTCCTGTATACATAGGCAATTTCATAGTTTAACTTCAAGTTTACGACCTTTCTTCTAATTGTGGTAACTTGAACTTCTTATCACTTTAATTTTTCCCACAGTCATAGGTATGACTAGACTGTCGGTGTCTCCGGGGTGAGGCTGTTTGCCTTCCCCATGGGTTCTAGGATACCTACCGCATGCTAACACTCAACCGTAAGCTCTATGAAGGCTGGAACCTTGCATCGGTTAAGTGCACTGGTAAATCCCTAGTATCTAGAACAGAACTGCGTACAGAGTAGGTGCATAATAAATATTTGTCATATAAGTTGTAGATGTTCAATAGTGTGTGATTTCATTGTAGTTCCTTCACAACTGCTGCATTAAAACTTGCTAGCATCTCTTATTCACTGTAACCAAGAGATTATGATGAAAAAGGAGGTGAATTCAGTTTATAGCCAGAATTTGTCCAGCAGGGCTCGAGTGCTCCTTCTAAAGGAATTGTGTCTTTCTGCAGATATTAATGAATGCCAGCTGCAGGGTGTGTGCCCCAATGGTGAGTGTTTGAATACCATGGGCAGCTATAGATGTACCTGCAAAATGGGATTTGGGCCGGATCCTACCTTTACAAGTTGTGTTCGTAAGTAATGATCACTTTCTATTCTGATTTTGGATCACTTGGGGTTTTTGTTGTTGCTGTTTTGTTTTGAGGGGATGGGGGTGGAAGATTATCCAAAAAAAGGTGAATCCTCAGCTGGTCAACCGAGTATTGTACATATGCAGGAAAACCTCATTAAAAGGACAAGAGGGAGGAAGTGGGCCTGATATATTACGATAAACCTATGTTAGGGAACCAAAATGCATTTTTATTGCACTCAGAAAAACATAATAGCTAATAGTCAAGGTAGAGAATGAGCACACTGAGGAAATATACTTTGATGAAAAGAAAAGAGTTAATGAAAGTGAGCATCGAGCATACCTGAGAGATGAAAAGTTTTTTCCTTCATGAGTATTTTAAGTATTATTTAAGCTGAGTTAAACTTTGTCCCAGCTTCTGTTTTTAATTAGTCCAAATTCTGAGTCACTAGTGTCTGATTTAATGAGGTTTCACTGTACTTTCTTAGGTGGAGAGTCTGGGAAATAGTTTTGGATTTTCTATTGAGTTCTAATTTCAAACATCCTGTTCTGTTGTCCTCAAAAACCACCAAAATGGGTCCCCGAAGTTATACTGTTGGGCCTTATAAATGTTGTCTATAAGATTTCCTCTTCATCTGGTGTGGGTAAAAATCTATCAAACCACGTATTCTAATATTGGACAGAAAATACAGTTTCTCTAAAGAGACCCTCTCCCCATAGAATCTAATCCAGTAAAATCATAGATCACCTGACGATTAGAGATGGATGCATTTTAGGTATAAAATTCTCAAATGCAGATTTTTACAAAAGATTTTATTCATTTTTATTTTTAGAGAGAGGGGAAAGGAGGGAGAAAGAGAGGGAGAGAAACATCAATGTGTGGTTACCTCATATGCACCCCCTCCTGAGGACCTGGCCTGCAACCCAGGCATGTGCCCTGACTGGGAATCGAAGCAGTGGCCCTTTGGTTTGCAGGCTGGCACCCAATCCACTGAGCATACCAGCCAGGGCTCAAATGCAGAGTTTTAAAGGTTACCTTTTTAAAAAAAGGTACTTGTGCCCATTATTACCAAGTAGGTAAGCCCTGCAGATTTTTCAAAGCTGTATACAACTAAAGTTGAAACATTTTAAACCAACTCATGGTAGAAAACTGTTAGGATAATTTTAAGAACAATTCTGTATTGATTTCTGTCCTACAAGGTTTTGTGTTTTATTTATCTATTTTCTAATGTGGATTTAGTATATGTTAAGCTGCATCCTTCTGGTCCCCAGTTTTAAACTTGCCATTTGGACACGACGTGTTATTCGTGACGATACTTTTGTTTGTTTTTAACTGTGCGTCTGTCTCTAACTCTGCACCCTACGGCGAGAACGTGGCCATGATGAAGTAAAAACAAGTGCAGTGAAATAAAAACAACAGTCGTATTCATTACCTATAGATGGGTTGGTTGAGTCTTGTGGAACATTGTTACTAATTACTGCTATTTTCCTTTAAAAACTGTCAAATGCAGATTAGGAAATTTTGCACGTAAGTTCTTTTTCCATGTTCTTTTACAGATAGTTCTGGTCACGAAGCAGATAGAGAGTTTGGCGGGTGGTGAAAATTAGACTGTAGAATTATGTTTGCATATGAAGTGCATTTGAAAACTGATGCAAGAATTTGGAAATGTCCAGCCAAAAATCACATTGTTGACAAAGTCCAGAAAATTTGGAGATAATTTCTGGTTGATTGGAATTACATGCGTAAATATTTTAAATAGTTTTATAATTTAAGTAGAAAGGATTCTGCAAAGTTTGGATATAAAATTTTGTTATGAACCTTTTTTTTCCCTTAAATTATTTAACTTGTCTGGTTAAAATTACTACATTGAAGGTTGCAGATTAGTAAAGTTGGAGAGCTGGTCCCAAAGTGTTTTATTAAACTTTTTCACTAGATTAGATGTCTAGTGTTAAGGGCGAACATCCAGGTTTTAATAAGATTGTTGAAATCTGCCAATGAGATTTTTGAAACACACATTTCCTTAGCATTTATTTTCCCTGTCATTGCCCAAATAATACTGAACTTATTAAACCACCATCCATTCTTATTGGAAAAATAAATAATTCAATTTTATGGTTCAGCTGCAACAGCTGAAATGATAAGTATTGGGAGAGGTTTGTTGCTAGTTAAATGTTCCAGTTTAGAGTTTGAAGTTAAAACCTGGGCCCTGTAACAGTATTGAGTGGGCAGATTTATTTTTCTTTCCTCTGAATTTGCCACATGTAACATCACAGAGATATGTAGAGTTCCTTCAGGATTTGTGCCTTGGTTCAATCCAGTCACTGGTGAACTATGCTTCGAAACAATCAGTAGGGAAGTCCATGGACAGCTGAGAAGAATCAAGAAGGAAGGTGATGTTTACAGAGTAAAGGAAATAAAATGTTGGCAAGATGGCAGTCCCCTCTGTGGCCTCGGGAAGTAGCGGAAGGAGAATGGAATTCCACACAGACGCGCACACACACACAGAGGCACCGAGCAAAGTTGCTGTTGCAGCTTTGATGGTTGGAATATATATTCTTGAGGGATATAAAGATAGCCATGGGTACAGCATGCAGGCAGATTGAGGGAGATTGACCATAGTTGTTCAGACAGCATGTTATCCAGGCCATAGAAGGTGTGGCTGACTCTCTGAACTCAAAGCAATGTACTTGGCAACGGCCGAGGAGCAATAAGAAGCTCTCCCTGTTCTTGAACGCACTAAGGTGAACACCCTCAGAATTCCTTGACTTCAGCCAAAGGTTGCAGTCATTTCTCTTTCTCTCCTTGCCCGCTCTCTGTCCTTGACTTAGCCAAGCTAAAAGAAGGGAAGTGGGAGGGTTCTGGCATTTGCTGCCTCTCACCTCTCTGTCTGAGGCTCAGGATGCTGCAGCAGCGTTCTCCAGACCTGCCCCTACCCACTTACGGGGAAAGGTGGAATTTTAGGACGTGTCAGAGCAAATCCAAGAAAAGCATCGGGTTGGCCAAAAAGTCTGTTACCTTTTTTTCCCATAAAATAAAAGACACATTTTTCATTTTCATCAATAACGTTATTGATTTGGATATTTTGAGTATGTCAGCTATCTCTTGCTATTGGCTTCTAGTGGGTAGAGGCGAGGGGTGCTGCTAAACACCTTCCAATGCATAAGACAGCCCCACAGCGAAGAGTTATTTGGTCAAAATATCAATAGTACCAAGAAACTTCACAAACCACTTTTGACACGTTCGATCAGTCACAGCACCTTCTCCATACACTGCACAAATCTTCTTTTGTGTTTCAGTTGAGCTTTTACCTTTCTTGAAATAATAAAGCATAATGTACTAAAATGTTGCATATGTTCTTCCATTTTCAATATTAAAATGGTTACACAAAAATTCACCAGTTTTGTTAAGTTTTTTTTAGATGCATGCTTATATGATAACTTTCACAATATAACCTAACAAAATTGTTTCGAATGAAGTTAAAGACAACTAAGCACTACTAGAGCCATTGTACAGAAAAAACTAAATGAACTTTTTGGCCAACCCAATATAATAACCTTTTGCAATCGGAAGAAGAAAATCTTCTGATTTTCTGAGTTCCAACTAATTTTCTTCAGGAATTCAGGAGCTTCAGGTTGAATGCTACAGAGGGGATGTCTGTAGGTTTAGTAAAAAGGAGCCCAGATAAAATAATTACAAGCCTGGAATTTTGCTGTTTCATAGTAGTATTCTTGAGCCATGGACTTGGTGCTAATTGACTGGAAGAAAGGGCTGGAGAGAAGATGTGCCCGGCACCTTCTGCCATAACCCTGGAGGTCACGAGATGCAGGATGGATCCCTTCTAATAGTCGGTCATGGTTATGTACATCATTTTAACTTGACTTCCCTAGCACCTGTATGGGATATGTATTATTCTTATTTTACACGTCAGGAAACTGAAACTAGGAGAATTTGAGTAACCTCTGAAGATCATCTAGCTAGTCACTAACATTTGAGATTTAAAGCTAGGTTTTATGCTTCCAAATGTAGGGTACTAGATCAAGTTAATGCTACTTATCATTTGTATCTGAATTGATCAGAGCAGCATGTCTTTGAAAAGAACGTCAGAATTTATTGTACAGCCCTATAATTAGGTATAAGTGTTTAATACATCCCTGGGGAACGCAGATAAGAAGACCATAGCGTTCTTACCTTGTTACTGTATTTTGTAATTGAAACACCATCAGCAGTAGATATATAGTGAAGATTGAAGACTTTACTTGGATGCAGGGCTGTAGGTTTATTACTTTTGAAGATTTCTCTCATGTCTATAGGCAAGAGCAAAAGATTTGTTTTCCTGACATTTCCAGTAGGTTTTACACCTCTGAAATGTTTTTCCCTCTATAAAGAGTCCCTGAATCTTTTTACCCTAATCTTAGCAGCATACCCTGCAGACTCCTGTGTACCTACTTATATGCGGCTATAAGGCCCCTTTGTTATTGCTCCTTCGTGCTCTGTCTGTACCCATTTCCACCTATTCTGTAGAGATCTTTTGGTAATACTGATTTTTTAAGTATAGCATAAAACCTTATGGCTCAGGATGTATAATTAAAACATTTATTATTTTATTAATGACCTACCCTTTACAACTAGCCTTCCTTCTATGGTTAAAGATACTCAACAACAGAAACACCAATCTTATATAATTCTGGGTAGCATGTTGTTCCTGGGTTTACATGTCATGTTGATGAGAATGTGAAAATACTAGAGATGTTTAATAAAGTAAATGGACTTGCCACGTGAGTCACTTGAAACCATAAAAGGATAGTGGGTAATTTAGATATTAAAGTAGGGGCAATTTTTTAAAAAGTACACCCTGTTAGAAATCTGAGGCATGAGTCAACACTTTTTGGTTCACATGTAAAACAAAAAAAATTTGAGTGATAGCATCAGTAAGATTTAGGTGTGTAAGCTGGACCTTTTCAATGGCTTCCTTCTTGGCTTTCTTCCATCTTTGAAGGAGCAGATTTTTCATTAGTTAGTTGCTTATTCTTGTGTGCACTTGAAGTGAGGCCATATTTTTAGAACCTGATCTGAGACTCCCAGACACACCATATATTGACTTATTGATAACTCTATCAACCAATGATTCTCTTATTCCCCTAAAGATGCCCACCTGCAGTGCTTTGGAAGCTGTCATAGAAAAAAATCACCCCAGCTTTTACAGAGAACACTTGGGATTAGGAAATGATGAGAACACAAAGGTCAATAAGACAGCTGTTTTAGCATAAGATGTTTAGGCAGAATTAACTTGCTAGACTTCTACCTTTATTCTCTGATGATAAAATGCCCAAAATTGTATGGCATGAGTGTATAATACATGAGATACCAACAGCCAGAGACTCACTTTAATGAACAAGCAATCTCATATAACACATGCACGCACACATGTATATTAATCCCTTAAAACACTAAATTGCTGATTTGGTGTTTTGGTTTAATTTTGGGGACAGGCATGGTAGGTACTTCAAGGTACCATATTTGGATAGGGAGGCAGTGAGCGTTAAGTATAACAGGGATGGTGCTTAGATATTATCACAACCCTGGATATGTGAGTGGGGTGGATACAAGGAAATGAGAGTGGAAAAGTAAGTGGAAGGGGTCTGACGTCGCTGTTTGCCAGGGTTGAGGATTTGAGGAAACTCTGCTTGGTTCCACTCTGAACGGTCCTTGTTCCTGGGATCTGGAACGAACAGCATGTGATTGGTATCGTAAGGAAACCCTGCCACGTGTGAAATAGTCTCTTGTGAGTTGACCTGACATTGTTTCTTAGAAGTAGGTGTTGTGAGTTCCAAACACTTTGAAGAAGAAATTTGGGAACAAAATCATTTGTGAGCTGATTACACTAGAACTATATATAATATGTTCTTAAGATTATACAGGTGAACTAGATGATTGTCGCACCGTTCTGCTGTACACCTGAAACTAATACAAAATAATATTGAATGCTGAAAGATTATGTAGGTACAACCTGCAGACAGGCACAGATTCATACAAATATACATGCTGTATATGAGTGATGGTCAGTCATTCCAGCGATTTTTCTTTTGGGGATAATAGCCATACTCCTAATTTTTTTTTACTTGTGCTCTGTGATCTTTGATTTTTCATGACTTTAATTGCACAGACTCCAGAAAGTGAGTAGGAGAGGGTAGGAGAAGGTAAAGGAAAGACTCAGACTTCTCCCTCCTAGCCTTTATTATTAGGCAAAGCAGGCCTTGTCGGGCCTTGTAAGTTTTGAAGCCGTTGGGAGGCCTCCTCTGCTCCCCTCCATGCCCTGCCCTCAGTCTCCAGGTTGCCAGTCTCAGCTATTTTGACTACCTTTGCTCCACCGAAATTCTGCTAAGCAGTGATCAGGTTGGGTACAAATGCCCTTGGGAGTGTGGAAATAGCTACTTTTATTATCAATAAATGTGAAGAGTGGCTGGTACATATTTGGTGTCTCCTCTGTACCACAGGTTTGGCATATGACATGTCTAATCTGTACATTGGGCCTTTCATTTGTAAGTGAGGAAGTGACTTGAAGTTCAGCCAGTGTACCTAGTCAGGGTTTTCTCCAGAAAAGCAGAACTGGGGGTGGGGAGGTGGGGTGGGGTGTGTGTGTGTGTGTGTGTGTGTGTGTGTGTGTGTGTGTGTGTAGGGATTTTAAGGAGTTGCCTCACATGATTATGGAAGCTGTCAAGTCCAATATCTGTAGGGTGAGCTGGCAGGCTGGAGACCCAGGGAAGAGCTGATGTCGTGGCTTGAGTCTGAAGGCTGCCTGCTGGTGAAATCAGTTATAAACTGATCTCCCTCAAGAAGAAAAGAAAGGCTTTTCTTCTTAAGGCCTCCAACTGTTTGGATGAGGCCCATCCACATTCTGGAGAGTAATGTTCTTTATTCAAAGTCTGCTGGTTTAAATGTTAAACTCATGTAAAAAAGAAAAAAAAACACCTTTATAGCAGCATTTAGACCCGTCTTTGACCAAATATTTGGGTACCATTGCCTAGCCAGACACTGGATGAATATCAGTGGGAGTGCTTTTGCAGAGTTGTCTGCGGGGTTGAGCACATCACCCATTCCTTCTCTGAGGCACTGTCTGGCTGCGTGTAGCATTGTAGGTCAGCAGTGTTTGCTGCCTCCCACTCACTGCCCACTGGCCTAGGGTGAAACCTCATGGGAGCCTGCGAGTTCTCACTGTCCTCAAAGCAAAAAGAGCAACAATAGCTGGCTTGCAGCATCAATTGTATTCAGTCCGGGGTTTCCCATAATGCCTGGCTGCTCGCCAAATCCTTCCTGACAGCTACCTCTATTACGGCTAGTTACAGGAAAACAAATGAGGTGTAGTGATGTCGCTAAATGGGGACGAGGTTTATTTGGGCAGGTAGATGTCAGGTGAAATTCTTTTTTCCACTTACGTCCACCTGCCTGATTTAATGCCTTTTCTAACATGGAAAACAGGACCAGACAGCGTCCATTTGGTGCCCTCACTCGTTTAGTAAACTGCCTCTACATGAAGAAAGGTTTTATTCTGAATCTAGACAGATGTATTCTGAAGTACGGCTTCGAAGCCAGACTTTGGGGATATTTTTACTGTTCCGTGAAAAGTCGACCTGGTTTTGGCTGTTTCCTGGGTGACGTCAGGCCTTGTCTCTCTGCTTCAGCGGACACCCCTGTGATCTCTGAAGAGAAGGGGCCCTGTTACCGTCTGGTCAGTTCCGGAAGGCAGTGCATGCACCCCCTGTCTGTGCACCTCACCAAGCAGCTCTGCTGTTGTAGTGTGGGCAAGGCCTGGGGCCCACACTGTGAGAAATGCCCCCTGCCAGGCACAGGTAAGGCATGCCCGGCTGCACGCGCGTGTTCATGCCCGGCCACACAAGTACACAGGACAGCCTGGGCAGCTAGAGTTATTTTTTGTTTCTGACTCTAAATTTAGTTTTCGATAATACGATGTGTTTTTGTCACTTCTGTCGAAAGTGTCCGTGAACAGAGAACGGTGAATTGGTGGAAAAAATTACAGGCAAAGAGATTTTCCCATTTCTACGTAACATCCGGCTTCCTTTTGAATGCTAACAAGAGTTGTTATAATTTACCCTCATTTCTAGGACTGTAAAGCTGCTGTTTAAAAGTGTAGTGAGATCAAAGGGCCTGCTAGGCCATGTGGTTTTCTAACGATTGGCCCTCCCCACTTGCGGAGGAGCTGGGCCCTGCACAGGCTGCCTCGTTCCCTTTTATGGACCCTGTGCTTGTCAGGTTCTGCTGTGAACATTGGAAGTGAGGGGAGTTTGGGGAGCTCAAGGGCAGACCCTGCCAAAGCCCCTGTGAGCTTCCCGGTGGGAGCTGAATATTAAGAAGTTGATTAATCTTTATCCTTTAATTTGGTACCTAATTGCCTAATACCCCGGAGGAGTAAATTTATATAAGTGCCTTAATTTTACCAAGGAATCGTCAACTTTCCATGCAGGGCCAAGTAGCATGGAATGGAAGGAAAGAAACATGCCCTGCAAATACCAGGCACCATAATATTATCAAAGAAGCAGCAGCTTCAATTCCGCTGATGTGGCGTGGGCGTGGGCATAAAAAGTTTACTGAGTTGCTTATTTGAGAAGATGCTTCCCACCTGGGAAAGTGCATCAACTCTCACAGGGCCATTGAAACCTTGAACTCTAACTTATTTACACTGTAGCAGGCAGTGTTTAAATAGAAATTTATGTTTTAAAGATTTTATTTATTTTTGGAGAGAGGCAATAGGAAGGAGAGATTTAGGGAGAGAAACATTAACATGCGAGAGAAACATTGATTGGTTGCCTCTTGCACACCCCCAGTTGGGGACCTGGACCATAATCCAGGCATGTGCCCTGACTGGGAATTGAACCGGTGACCTTTCTGTCTGTAGGACGAAGCCCAGCCCACTGAGCCACACCAGTCAGGGCTAAATTTAAATATCATGATCCACCTTTGGTGATGGGTAGGATTAGAAAGAATTGGTAAGGCAGAGGATAGTATAAAGTTGGTGATATTTTGGTAGACCAGATAATTTTAGACATCTCCAAAAGGCTCTATTTTCCTCCTATAGGATCTGATACACTCATTATTAAAACGTAATAATCAAAGGATAAGTTATCTTATGATTCATAGACACATTTCTCTGTAAGTTCAATTCTGGTAGCTTTGCAACCTTTACATGAAACATAAATCAAGATGGTGTCTGTCACACAGGGAGACTTCTCCATATAATACAACAGCTAAATTTGAAAATAATATGACCGTAAAAGTTTTACACTTAACCAATTTTTAGTTAATATGGTGACTTACATATGAATGATATTTAGTTCATTAATACCTCAGCTATTTGATAGAAAACCATGTTTTCTTCTGGAAACATCTTTCTTTTGGAGTAAGAATTGTATTTCATAATTAAACATAAGCATCATGTTCCTCCAGTCAGAGTTGCCTTTTCACTGAGTACTAATTTTAGGTCAACAACATTCCACAGATCTTTTTTCCAGTGGAAGTGAGAAATGACTGATTTTACTTTCAAATTTAGAAGTAGAAAGGAAAAGCTCACCGTAAGCGCCTTGGTGTCCCTGTGCAGTTACTTGCCTCCAACACCACGGGGATCGGGTGGGTTTCTCCTCCTGGGGTCCCATACCCACCTGCCCCCTTGCCTTCCCCTTTACTTACAGCTGGGGAGTATGCACGACGGAGGTCAGCCATCACAGGTGCCCGGGCTACATTTTGTAACTGTACAAAACCACTTTGCCGGGGAGGAGAGCAGGTGTGGATCCTCCCCTGTCCTCTGGATGATTTAGCACCTGCTCATGTCCAGGCTTTTGCCCCCTTAGCATCCCTTCCCTCAAATACAAGTACATTCTAATGTGGCACGTCCTTTCGTGACTTGATTCCATTCCGTCATCTCTTCAGCTTGTCCCAGTTCGCTGGGTTCCTTCTCACTGACCTGAGGCTCTCTCTCCAAGAACATGCCCCCTTTGCCATCCCCCTTAACCAACCTCTCCACGGCAGCGTAAGCACTCCATCCTGGCTGAGGCCTTTGGGCTCTTCAGCTGGAAACAAATTACGAAAATGTCAACACCTCATTTCCCTGAATAGTGATTTCTCTTTTATTTTTTTCTTGCTCATCATCTAGCTTAGAAAGATGTCGCTGAGTTTCTTGTTAATAATTAATGAAATTAAACCATAGCTGAGGAAAAGAAAAGCCTGATTTTTGCTGACATTACACATATGCCGCCAATAGATATGTATTACTTAGTGTCCTTTGTACATAAAAATCTAATATATTACATATATTTTATGTATAATATATATTGTGATTTATAAAATATTAAATATAAAATATATATCTCCTAACTCATTACTGATACATAGAATATGTTATATAAAATATATGTTTTTATATATGCTATATATAAAGTGGTTGTATAGGATAAGGAATTAACAGATAGAGAATTGTTTAATAAAAGAAAGGGTTGGGTTTTTTTTCTGTAAATATACAAGTTTAGCAGAAATTCAAGCACTTTGCATCTGTTTTTGAAGATTTTAAATGTAACTATTTGAGTGATGATTTATTAAGAGATTCTCATCATGATATTTTCCTCTGTATAAGTTTGCACTTTTAGATTTTTAAAAGGAATATTTTCCCATCCCAAATCTAGCTGCTTTTAAGGAAATCTGTCCTGGTGGAATGGGTTATACGGTTTCTGGCGTTCATAGACGCAGGCCAATCCATCACCATGTAGGTAAAGGACCTGTATTTGTCAAGCCAAAGAACACTCAACCTGTTGCTAAAAGTACTCATCCTCCACCTCTCCCAGCCAAGGAAGAGCCAGTGGAGGCCCTGACTTTGTCCCGGGAACACGGGCCAGGAGTGGCGGAGCCAGAAGGTGAGAGTCAAAATGGATCATGGACCCAGTCATCTGTCTTGTGTGCCTTTGCTTTGGATTCCCTGTCCGTACCCGTCAGGAACAGGGGTTTCCAGCCTTAGTGCTACTGACATTTTGGGTGGATTGTCCTTTGATGTGGGGGCTGCTTTGTACATTGTAGGATGTTTAGCAACAGCCTGGCCTCAAACTTCTAGGTGCTGGTAGCAACTTCTCCCTTCCAGTTGTTGCAACCAAAAAGGTGTCCAAACATTTCCAAGTGTCCCCTGGGGGGGGGGAATTACCCCTGAATGAGGACCACTGCTCTAGAGTAATATGTGCCTAGCAGGTAACAATATTCCATGGCGATCTCAGGACATGGGCTTGTGCTCGGCACCCCTTTTTCTTGGTGTTTAGTCCTGGAGAGTGATTTAGATCCTTGAGGGAACAACTCAAATTCATGTCTGTGCCTGGAGGGCCATTTAATAAATATTCATTTACTTAAAAAAGTAGAATCCAGAGGCTTACATTTACAACATTGTAGGCTTCCATGAAATAAAATTCAACGGGCAGTTGGGGTTAATGGGAGGCAAAGTGCAGGAAGACAGGATCAACCGAATCTGTCTCAGAGATCACTTAGTGCAGTCCTTTGGTTTACATCTTGAAAAACTTGAGACTTAGAGAGGGGACCCGACTTACCAGATGTCATGCACTGAGTAGGTGATGGGACTGAAGAGCACATTTTCCCACGGGAGTGGTTTAGGCCTTATTGTCCAGACAGAGTCTAGAGACAGTTGTCTTAGACTATCTCCAGCATTCAGAAAGAGGATTCTGTCTATCTCTGTCTCTTTATATAAACTGGCTGAATACATTGACTAACTCTGTTACTACAAAAATTCTCACCCCTTATAGAAGGAACAAAACCTTAGATTTGCATGAAATATACATTGGCTCTAATAAAGATCCCATTGGCTTTTACTACTTGATTCTTAGCTCAGAACTCAGGGTGCTCTTTTATGGATTCTGTAAGGAGAGCAGATGCTTTGAGTTAGTGAAGAGTTGGGCGCTTGGCAAAGCCACCTTCCCGGGACAGGGAGGGGTCTTTATTTCAGGGCTCTGAACCCTTGTGGGCTCTGGCCTGTTTTAGTCCACCTTCTCACTTGCTGCCCTTCTTGCTTGGTTAGGCAAAGCAGGTAGGACCTCACCTAGAGTTGACAGGGTGACCAGTTTGCTCCTATACACTTGGAGTGTCATGGCCAGATGTTTGTAACTCTTCATCTTCTGTGCAAGCAGGAGAAAATTGGCTCTGGCCCAGATTCTGTCTTAAGACTTTCCTAATGATGGATTAGCAGGATAGAATAGTTGAGTTGTTCAATCACAAGAATATTGCAGTAGTGATAGAAGTCTTGTATCTGATTGCATTTGGGAGCTAATGCAATAAACAAACCTATATATATATTCTAATGTTTATGGGGACATTGACCCATGAGGAAAATTTTGGTCACTGTTCACCTAAGGCTGAAAGATTGATTGATTGATTGATTGATGAAAAGCAATCCTTTCCAAATGTAAAGGCACAACCACTACCACCCTATAATCGTGTTTATGATTGTATAGTATGTGATTTGTCCACCATATTAATGCTAATCTCTCATTGGATCTTATTGGCTTGTGATTTTATTTTTCATAATTGCATTATCACATCTTCCTGAAAATGCTCACAGGGCTTCATTAAGAATTAGTGTGCATCAAGAATGCAGCACCCATTCTTCATTGAAATGGTGACATTCTTTTTTAACCTTGACATCAGAAAGCATTTCAAACATTATATATTATGTTAAGGATATGTATGTGATCAATTAGAGAAAATGTTTGTTTTCTAAGATACAGGAAGTTCTACAAAATTGAGATTAGACATAAAATAATGTAACAGAAATGTTGCCTCCTTTAACATTTTTAATTAACAAGAGACATAGAACATCGCATGTGCTACCTGACCTCCTGTAATTGAGGACCGACGTAGTGCTGATAGTTTTGCCCCACCAGTGATGTGTAAAATTCCCCAAAGTAGTAGTGACCATAATGCTGCATTTGACTCACTTTGATTCTTAATCCTTATGGAGAGATACTAGAATTTTATTGCATTTTAAAAATTAAAATATTATATAGTAGATTGCTTTCAATTATACTAATGTCCTCCTTTCTTTTCTGGTTTTAGTGGCAACTGCACCCCCTGAGAAGGTAATTCATTCATTGTTTGCAAGTCACTTTTTTTCTTTAACTTTAAAATGATTTCCTTTTGGAACATGTATGGGTTTTTTTAGGCTTGAATATAGTAAAATGTCTATTTATCATTTGTTGAAGGAAATGTGGCATTCATTCAATCCAGAAATATTTAGTGAGCATCTACTATATGACCAGCAGTATTCTGAATGCTAGGAAAACAATAGAGAGGAAAATCCGACAAAACTTCTTGTTCTCATGGAACTTAAATTCCAGAGAGAAGGAAGTGATGGGACTAAGGGGAATCAGGAGCTTTAACAGAAATCAAGGAGTCAACTTATGCCCTTGGCCATCTGTGGAAAGAAAGGTTCTGAAGTGTTTATGTAATTGTGTATTCTTATGGTGCATATATACTGAATGATGTGCTTCTTAATTTAATTAAAATCTAACATGCATGTTCGAATTTGTTAGAGTAAGAGAGCTTCCCCTTGAACATTACAATCAATAGTGGAGTATTGCTTCTTAGAAATTTTTACCAACCTATTAGTTTTTGGCTTAAGACGGGACTATGAATTGTGAAGTGTATTGGTAGGAAATACAGAAATTTTCTGGGACTAGTTTATGGAATAATATTTCTTGCCTGAATCTTGCTTTGATTCTTTACTAATGTGAAAATGAAGTGTCGTTTATTCAGTTGACAAGAATTCAGTAAGTACTTGATTTTAGATCGAGCAAATACATATATAAATTATAATAGTTTAAAAAATCTCTTATCACGTGAATATAGGATATAATAACATAAGTGTTATACACACTGAAAGAATCTGGAAAAAGAGGAAGCAGAGAGATAATATCCAACAAGGAGGAATGCTGTACTAACCCTAAAAGAAGTACAACAGATATGCATATTTTACATGAACATTTGCAGCTCTTGGTTAGTATCTCTAAAGTCCAGAAATGCACAGCAGTGTGCGATTTTGCTGATCTGGAATTGAGTTCTGGCTGACAGGTGGGAGGAACCACTCAGTGGTGAGTGGGCTGGCCAGCTCCCTGACAGCCTCACCTGGTCTCAGTTTTGTTCTTCTCTGTTTATGGGCGAGTTTATTCTGCCTTTCATTAGGA
>PVKM010032563.1:0-16266 GCA_004027735.1 Carollia perspicillata
TAAAATGCACATAACACTTTCCATGAAATTTATGGTTACAATCATCTAGTTAGTCATACTCAATTTTTATTATTATATTCTTTAAATAAACTAATCTCCCAATTTCTTTCCAAGGTTGATTCTTTTCAATGTAATTAGGGACATATCATCAACTTCATGCAAACCCTTACAGAGAATTCTTAAAACCAAGGGAGAAGGATAATGGTGTGGTGGAAATAAGAATAGTGTGAGGCAAAGGTCTTGATATCCAGTTTTGATTTGTGGTTAATTGAATTAGGCACAATTTCTCTGGGTTTCAGGTTTCTGATTTTCCAACCTGGATAAACTGGGTTTCCTCTAAGGCTACTTCCAATTCTCAAATTTAAAGAATTGGTAATATGCAAAATATTCTTAGTCACTTTTTAATTGTTGCTCAAGCACAGTTGTCTGCATTTTCTCCCTACCACTCTCCCCCAACCCCAGCCATCCCCACCTCCCTCCCCTGATTTCACCCACCTTGGTTTTGTCCATGTGTCCTTTATAATCGTTCCTGAAAACCTTTCCTCACTTCCCCCCATTATCCCCTCCTTTTTTAAAAAAAAAATCCTCACCTGAGGACATTTTCTCATTGCCCTAGAGAGAGAGAAAGGAAGAGAGAGAAACATTGATGTGAGGGAGAAGCATCGATCCATTGCCTGCTGAAAGTGCCCAGACTGGGGATTGTATTGGCCTGGACTGAGGATTGTACTGGCCTGGATGGGGGATTGAGAATGGAACCCACAACCCAAGTAGATGCCCTGACCAGGAATCAAATCTTCAACCTTTTGTTTATGGAAGGATGATCCAACCAACTAAGCCACACCAACCAGGGCCTTAGCCACTTTTTAAAAGAAGTCTTTTGCAATATGTGTTTCATTTTCATTCTCTGAGAAACGAATGTATAAATAAGTAAGTTATTACTTCTAGTAGATGTTTATAATGATTAAAGAGTTAATATTTATTATCAAAAGCAGTAACTTTATCAGGTGTTGTGATCCCTCCTGCTTTGTTTTTCTTTCTCAAAATTGCTGTGGCTACTCAGTGTCATTTATGGTTCCATATAAATTTTTGAAATGTTTGTTTTATATCTGTGAAATATGCCATTGGTACTTTAGTAGAAATTGTGTTGAATCTATAAATTGCTTTGGGTAGTATGGTCATTTTGATGATGTTAATTCTTCTGACCCATGAACATGGTACATGCTTCCATTTATTTGTGTCTTCCTTAATTTCTTTCTTCAGTGTTGTATAGTTTTCTAAGTACAGGTCTTTTACCTCTTTGGTTAGGTTTATTCCTAAGTACTTTATTTTTCTTGTTGCTAGGGTAAATGGAATTTTTTCCTGATTTCCGTTTCTGATAATTCATTGTTGGTGTATAAAAATGCCTTCGATTTCTGAATATTGAGTTTGAACAGACACTTCTCCAAGGAGGACATACACAGGGCCCAGAGACAGAGACATATGGAAAAATGTTCAGCATCACTAGCCATCAGAGACATGCAAATTAAAACCACAATGAGATACCACTTCGCACTGGTCAGAATGGGCATCATAAATGAATCAACAAAGAACAAGTGTTGGAGAGGGTGTGGAGAAAAGGGAATCCTAGTTCACTGTTGGTGGGATTGCAGACTGGTACAGCACTGTGGAAGACAGTATGGAATTTTCTCAGAAAACTAAAAATGGAACTTCCTTTTGACCCGGCAGTGCCACTGCTGAGACTATACCCTAAGAACCCTGAAACACCAGTTCAAGAGAACCAATGCACCCCAGTGTTCATGGCAGCACAATTTACAATAACCAAGTGCTGGAAGCAACCTAGGTGCCCATCAATAAATGAATGGATGAAAAAACTATGGTACGTTTACACAATGGAACACTACACAGCAGAAAGAAGGAGTTCCTACCCTTTGTGACGGAATGAATAGATCTGGATAACATTATGCTAAGTGAAATAAGCCAGACAGTGAAAGAGAAATACCATATGATCTCATCTATAAGTGGACCCAAATCAACAAAACAAATGAGCAAGCAAAATATAACCAGAGATATTGAATTAAAGAACAAATTGACAGTAACCAGAGGGGAGGTGGGAGGGGATATTGGAGGGGAAAGGGAGAAAGGTTTTCAGGAACATGTATAAAGGACACATGGACAAAAGCAAAGGTGGGTAGTGCCAAGGGGGGGGAGTGGGGATTGCTGGGGTCGGGGTGGGGAGTGGCAGGAGTAAAATGGAGACAACTGTACTTGAACAACAATAAAAAATAAAAGGTGAGAAAAAAGCAGTGACCACTTTTTAGTAAAACTCTCAAAGATTATATTGTGGTTAAAATGGACCAGTGCCCTTTCTCACCCTTTCCCCAGAACCTGCACGCATAAAGTGGCATATTATCCACGTGGCACTCTAGGGTTGCTCTCCTTTAAATCCAGTTGCCTTCTCTTTCTCTAGAACAGTAACATGTAAAACATTCTAAGAGTATGAAAAACTGGGTGAAATCCTAAATAAACAAATAAATTCTTAAACTAAGCTTTACAAAGTCAAAAACGATCCCACATCACATACCACTTCAAAATAGATAGGTTTCTATTTACCAAGAAAACATATAATATAGATGGATTTTTGACAATACCCATGTTTACTATCCTCAAATTCTTACAGAATTTTTTCATTTTATTTTTAGAGGGCATTTGCTATTTCCTCTCCCTTACCTGCTAAAAGATTTCAATAGGATTAGATACTGTGAAAGCCATTGTTTGCTTTGAGCAGTTTTTCATAGATTTAGCATTTGCCAAACACTTACTTTAAAAATGTAAGATCCTTTAAGGGATTTTCTAAATAAAAAGATGATAGTTATATTTTCAGCATAATTTTATTTAAGTGTATTTTTCTCTATTCTAATGCCCTAAAAAGTAATTATCCATTAATGATACTAAAGGTTTTTTATACTCTTTATCCATCACAGCTTGTTCCTGACCCTGTCTCTGCCCCTTATAAAACTTAGTGTATAAGCACGTGTGGCAATGGACTGACATTACATGTTTCCTTTCAGTTGAAGTAATTGTGTTCTGAGTACACAAACTCTCTCTTAGTTGGATTTTCTTTGGTTGACACTCATTAGCAGGAAACATAAGTAGAAAATTCACTTGATATATTTGAATTAATGGGAAATTCTACAATTAAAAAAAATTTTTTTAGGTAACTCCATATTGCTTTCCACAGTAGCTGCACCAGTCTGCATTCCCACCAACAGTGCTCAAGGGTTCCCTTTTCTCCACATCCGCACAAACACTTGTTTGTTGATTTATTGATGACAGCCATTCTAACAGGTGTGAGGTGACTCATTGTGGTTTTAATTTGCATTTCTCTGATGATTAGTGCCTTTTAGAATCTTTTCATATGTCTACTGGCCATCAGTATGTTCTCTTTGGAAAAGTGTCTACTGCCTTATGACCCAGCAATTCCAATTCTTGGAATATATCCGAAGAAACTGGAAACACTAATTTCAAAGAATGTATGTACCCCCATTTGTTGTTCATTGCTGCATTATTTACAATAGTCAATATTTGGAGGCAGCCCAAGTGCCTATCAGTAGATGAGTGGATAAAAAGAGCTGTTGTGCAGTGGAATACTACTCAGTTATAAAAAAGAGGGAAAGCTTAACTTTTGTGACAGCATGGATGGACCTGGAGAGTATCATGCTAAATTAAATAAGCCAGTCAAAGACTACTGTTGTAGTATTTCACTTATATGTGCAAATACTATCTAATGAAAAAGTAAACTGACAAACAAAATAGAAACAGACTCATAGATATGGAGAACAGATTGACAGCAGTCAGAGGAGAAGGGGTTTGCGGGCAGAGTGAAAAGACGAAGGGACTAAGCAAACAAAAAAACTAACAGACACAGACAACAATATGGTGATTACAACAGGGAAGGGTGATGGAGAGAGGTAGAAGAGTGTAAAGGAGAGATAAATAGTGATAGAAGGAGAGTTAACTTGGGTTGGTGAATGTAATACAACATTCAGATGAAGTATTATAGAATTATATACTCAGAACCTATATAATTTTTTCAACCCATATCATCTTAATAATTTCAATTAAAAATTTGCTGGGTTTTTCATAGTTACCTATTTTGTAGTCCACTTACATTGCTTTGGAGACAATAAAGAGATACGAATTAGCATAAATATTTTCAAGCTGCAATACAATAATCTTTTATTCCAAATGTTAGTCATTCCACTTTCTGCCTCTTCCAATCCATGCTCCTTTGTAGATGACTGTCATTCTCACTGACACCAAAATTAAAGGAGAATACTGTTCCTTTTTAACAAAGACAAAGGAGAAATCTTTGATGGGGAATTCTTAAAGGGAGGGGAACATGAACATGCAACATGCAGTTGTCCCATTCAAAGTGCTGTGGCCAGAGTAAATGATAGTATTGAGAAAGAAGAGAAATGTTACCCACTAATAACTCTTTTATAAAAAAAATCAGGAAGGGCTACTGAAAAGAGCTTACTGAGGAAAGACTGAAACAGTAACCAGCTTCTCTGACCCTATATACAGAATTCCTGCTGTTAGGAGGAAAAGACCATGTAGTGACTGATGTAAGTATGACTAACTGAGAATAGGAGGGACAAAATAGTTCCAAATGGAGCAAACACCTACATGGAAAATGATCTCCTACTAGTTGGTACTTCCTTTATATCTCAGTTTCCTAAATTCATCCATATACCATTTAACAGTCAAATACCACCTGAATATTATTTATTTAATATTTTTCTTTAAATAATTTCACAGTTCTTTTCTAAATGAATTGATTTAAAGGGAACTTTTTATACTACTTTTTCATAGAAAACAAATATTGATTGCCATAAATATAAGGTAATTGTTAATGTAAACACATGAAAAATTCTATTTAATTCTAGCTAAATCTTGTGGTCAGCCAAAAGTTGTACCTAAAAAGACCCACTCCTTCTATTTAAAAAGAAACTAATTAATATTAGTGACTTTGTTCTTTTTTTAACTAATAAAATTCAAAGGTAATTGAAGAAATACTTTTCTCATTTATGATTCAGTGTTATTCAGTTTGGTGCCTGATGCCTAAAATCTTCTGCTGTAATACCAAGGATAAAGTTCCAGACTTAGGAGAACACTGATCTATTTTAATTCCTATACAAGATTAATGCTTAAAAATAGAGTACTGTTTGGAAATATGTGCTATAAGTTAGTGAATTAGTGGAGTAATAAGAACCATTTTTGCTCTTATGAAAAATTATCAAGCAGAAATGCAACACAGTAGATCATATTTTTTTTCTAGGAGAGATAGACAATGTAGTTCTATGACATTGGGTTATATAAGAATTGTTGGACAACATTATTCTCAGTGTTTGAAAACAAGGAAATCTCCTCCCAAAGTTTGATTTTCATGTCCCAATTAATAGCATTAATAGCTATAGCATTCTTCCTCTTCTCATGTAGAATACTGATTCTTTTGAACTCAAACAGACTTGGTCATTTAGTTCAATATCCACATTTTCCCCTACCTCCAAAAGATGAACCATAGATGGGACAAAAATTACAGTCATATGTCATTTGTAAGATTCTGTCTTTATAACAAAATATACATGCAAATCTGTGGGAAGAATTCTAAAAATACCATCATACCTTTTGGTCTGAAATATGTTTTATCAAAACTCAGGTGGTACATCTCCTAAAGGAAGAGAAAATCTATTTTTAACTCAGTTAAAATCTATAGTTTAAGACAGACTTACAGCCAGCAAAATATCCACCAAATGGCTCAGAGTGGTTGTCTTGGGGAGGAAGTATTAAGATTTTAGAAGGTTTTTATATTCTACTCTACATATTGTATATTATTGGATTTTTTTTAAATAAGAAAAGGTATAACTTAAAAATTATTTTTTTACTAAAATAGAGTGCATCCAGAGAATCGTCAGGGTGGTAAACCTACAGAACACCATTCCTCTTAAGGCAGAAAGAGAGTAGAGTATATTTAGCCTTGAGAAGACAATCAAGTGTTCCCTATAGGTAGGGAATACCTATAGGGTTGCCAGAGGGGAAAAAGGAGGAAATAAATGGAGTGTTTCTTCTCAAGGCAGAATTCAGGTTAATTGGTGGAAATAGGGAAGCAGATTTTTGTCTCAATTCAATGAACACTTCTCATATAACTAGATGTGCTCAAGGAAAGGCTTGGGAACCTTCCCAGAGGCTTCCAAGATGAGATGACTATACTGTAAAGAGGCAAAGGATGGATTTGTGCTGAAACGTAGAACTTCATTCCACACTTCATCTTTTGCCATTGACTGAAGATTGAAAATCAGAGGAAACAGTTTGGTTAAATGGAGAATCATTTACGGCCTCTTGACTGGATGAAATGAAAAATTCTGAACTTTTTATGATAACTTCTGGCCTTTTTATTATTCAGTCTAAAGTAGACACTTCAGGACATCATATAAAAATGAGAAGTATAAAATAACTGACATCATAAACCATTTAGGATGAAGTTGCTGAGTTTTTAAAAGGTTTTTAATATTAAGGCAACATGAATTTAAGCAAAGTGCAAAATATAATCAAATTAACATTTTATTTCAGATACTACTCTTATTCACATTTGCTGGGTTTTCCTGAAGACTCTTTTACCAGGTGAACACTAAAAACAGGATATCTGAGTAAAGTGAAAATGTTTGATTTTTTTTTTACAAAGAACAACTAGCATCCCAGAATTATTAGAAAGTAGAGTGCATATTTATATAGTGTGTATATTTATGTATATGTGTTCATAAGAAAGCAGTCTAGAGCTTATGAGAAATAGTTCCATTGGTGGAAACTGATGATAATAAAAACAATGCAGCTATTTGACATCTATCCTAAGATAAACCAGGACAGGTACTGAAAATAAATTTGCTTTTGCTATAAAGGAGACTGAAGTTCAAGGCAATTGCCCTTTTTTAGCTGGTGATATAATTTAAAAATGCAAATCATACCATCAAGTCCAAGTTCTGATTTGAATCCAGGTTTACCTAACATGTTGGCTGAGTAGGTGTTGTCACTGAGGACATGGTCAAGTGAGCTCTGAAATTCCACAGTAGAAAGTCACTCTTTTGGGTGCAGCATTCCCATATATGGAAGTCACTCAAGGGAATGCTAGTGCATGAGCTGTCTTGTAGTCAGACTGTGGAGCCACCATGAAGAGTACGAGCAATGCTGAGCACATGGTAGGACTGACAAGAGCAGGCCAAAGGTGGAAATGGGAAGACTCCAATTAATACCAATAAATGCCCAATCAAAAGTGACTGGGTATTTACTTTGTGATGATAAATTTCACTTACCTACAACTTTCCAATGGGTGCTGGAAAGTACAATTTTAATAATACAGAAATGGTCTAATGTATTCAATCGGCACGTTAAACATGTAGGAGCAAACGTATTTTGGAGAAATTAGCACTTTCATACAAGATCTTGGTCTCCAAAACACAATGAGGCTTAACTAAGCCTGTTTTATATCATGTATGTAGGGGAAAAATAGCATCTACCTTATAGGGCTTGCTGCCCTTATGTTGCCTGGAATCTAGTAGAGGACTCAGTCATGAAGACAAATACTTGTAGTACTATGTTATGAGTGCTACACTAGAGATAAGTACGAGATACCATGGTCCAAGAAGGAAGTAAGGACACAGGAGGAATTCATCCTTTGATTCTCTGACTACAATCACTATATTGCCTATATTTGGACATCTATCTAGGGCCACAACACAAAAGAGGAGTTGAAAACATAATTTAATAAATATGATGGTAGAAGTTTTGAATCTTCTAATAAAGATTAATCACCAAACCTATTAATTCTTTGGGGAATTTGTTTGTTAAAATATATTTGTTAGCCTGTCACTTTCACATATGTTCAATATGTGCTTCAGTATTCAGTCAGTATAAAGCTTCTTTCCTCATTAATTCACATAAATCCAAAAGGGGCCACTAAATTTTTAGTAACATTATGTTTGTTATCTTATGTACCAAGGAACAGAGTCATGCAAAATTTAACAGCAATCTGCAAAACTGATTGAAAAGTTGGTTATTAATTTAGAATGCTTTAGGAGATGAATTCTGGTTTCCAGGGCCTCTGGGAGGGCACCACCAGTATATTTTGGGGGATACAAGAATCAGCACCATGTCATGGGCAGTAAGAAGTCAGAAAAAACTGGAGGGGAACAAAAAGCTGCCGCGTGGGCAGTGTGATTTTTTAGGATGTAATATAAGCTGCTATCAGGGGTTAGGTCCCATTAGAGAGAGGCTGTATATATACCATAAGATTAGAGGATAAACTTTAGATGTCAGTACTGGAATAATCGAACAGTCAACTTGAGTGAGATGATCAGAGCCTTAGTGTCAACTGTGCAACAAATTCATTATGTGTAACCTTGGCTAAGTCATTTAACATTCACCAGACTTGGCTTTCTCAGAAGAACTCCCTGCTTCTTCTACAAATACCATAAGGTAGGATTCAAAGAAGAATAGGACATGGTTCTTGCCTTTAAGGAGTTCATCGTTTTGTGAGAGAGATGAGCAAAACGTAAGTACCTTTAGCTCAAGAGAGAGTGCCACATGGTATTAGATGCTTGACCAGGTCTACACATCAGAATCACCTCGGGAATTCCACCTTGCAACTGCCAAGTCAGTTGCTCTCTATGGAGCCTGAATTTGAAAATTCTTCCCAGGCGATTCTCAGGTACACACCTGTTAAGGATTCTATTACAAGCTCTTTCGTCTCCAGGGTTCCTGGAGGGCCCATGCAAGGGATATAGGGACAGAAAAGAAGGATAATTTAAATAAGAATATTAGACTCAGGTCCCTTTTACCTCAACATCTTTGAACCTATAATTCCTACATTGATGGTACCCAGGACCTGACAGAGGGGAGCAGACATGCACCTGGGTCTAGGGCTCAGCGATATGGGAGAGAAAGTATCTCAGGAGTGAAAGAGGTAGGAGGCTCTGCATACAATGCAGCTGGCATGACCATTAGTGCAACAACAGGGCTTTCTGTATGGACTTAAGGCATGCCCTCTACAAAATGAGGCAGGGATCTGTAGGAACACATGGAAGTCTGCACTGGGTTCATGACACAAACTAAAAGGAAAGAAGACCCTTCCCTCACACCGGCCCCAGTCACTTTCTTCATGGCGGGCTGGTGTCTGGCAAAATAGCTTTCTTATGCCGTCTAAAATGATTCTAGAACTTTCCAAAAAGAGGACTGGACACACTAGAAGACTGCTTTTGTTATACTTGTTTGTTGGTTTTGACCCTAAAGCTTGTTGAGGTCCTCATTTGATGCCATAGAGGGGCTGACACATCAGCTTTGGGAATGTCAGTACATTTGAAGAGAATATAAAATGCCCACATCTCCTGATACAATGTGGGTGTATATAACCAAGGTGAATGAAAGCTCCATTAGCCCCTCCTGAAGAAGGCTATATGCAACTCAGCACATCTCCTGAAAACAATTTGAGGGCCTACAACATGTGTTAATTTGGATATAATTACTGAGAAAAGTTTTAAATTCATTGGTAAAGAAAATAGAGTCTTCTAGAATGTGCATGGTCTCTCAATCACTAGAAATCACTTTGGAAACCCTGCTTCCACAAAAGTGAAAAACTGTGTCACCTAAAAACTTAGTTTTATATAAAGCTGACTCTTTTGTATACAAAATATACACAGAAAATATAGGTGGTCCCCAACTTAACAATGGTTTGACTTAATGATTCTTTGACTTTATGATTATGTGAAAGCAATATACATTTAGCAAAAACTGGCTAGGGTAAACTGTCATGTTCAGTAGGTTAGATGCATTAAAAGCATTTTGACTTAAGATATTTTCAACTTATGGTAGGTTTATTGGCACATAACTCCGTTGTAATTTGAGGAGCATCTGTATACAGTTGCCTGGGAAGAAGCTATGCAAATTAAACTAAGTTTGCCAAGAATTACAGGTCATTGGAGAAGACTGGCACAAAAGAGTGTGAGGGATGAGCTACAAGGACATTACTTGGAAAAAAGAAATCTTGACAGAAGGTCAAAAAGAATTTTTACTTTCATTTGAAAAGTTATAACATTTTCTCCTTGAAGTACATCATGCAATGCAGTTATTAAACAGAGAATTGCATTTAAGAGAAATATGTTTTCCTATGGTGCTTGGATAAAACAAAGATGTAAATGGCACAGAGAGAACTTGGCTCAATTACATATATTTCCTCAAAAAATTTCATCTTAAAAGGTACTAATTAATTCTCATTAAATAAGGTACACAACTAACTGCCTTGCATCATCATTGGGGAAGAAAGACAAGGCTTCTGGAGTCATCAACTGACAAGTAGGAAAGAACAGAACAAGGCTTTAGGTGTGGCCCTCTCCACATCTCTCCGTTTTAATAATATGATCAATCTTTGGATCCTACTTGAAAACCCATTATTTTTCCTCCTTAATATTAAAATGAAACCTTGGGAGCCCTTGTATAAATATTTATTATTCACAACTCACTTTCTAGACATGAATAAAATGACTTGTCATGAGGTGTCAGGGTATTTGCATTTCCAGATGTGAAAGCTGAGGGTAGGTAATAACTGCAGGGAGAAGGTGGGGTCTGAGTCACAAAACTGCTTAGAGTTTCCCTCCCAATTCCTACCTCTCTTTAGCTCTTGTGGTGAATGGATGGCTGTGGGGCTTAGCAGTGTACTATGCTTCTTGGCCCTGTCACAACAGTCATCACTCATTAGTGGTTGCCCCAAATGGGAGCCCAGAATATATGTGGACTGGTAATATAAAGACTACTAAAAGGAAATGTTTTTTAAAAGGCTTCCACACCTATACAGATTCAGTTTTTGTACATAAGCCACTTATCATATTTTGTGATGAATTGAGATGTAACATGAAACATACTCATGACTACACTTGCCCCAAAATGGATCCTTTGGAGTGGTAGATCACATGACAAGACTGTTGGGAAGTATATACATGTAGTCAGGAAGATAAAGTGTGGTGCTACTTATGCAAGCTTGGGGAAACTTGAGAAATAAAAAGAGGATAACTATTTTCCAAACAGATGAAGTACATGCATTGGCTTCATGGGCTTCATTAAAGTGCTAAGCAAAGGGTGAGAAGATGGCGGCTTGGTAAGAGGGAGCAGATTCCACTTCCCCCTACACACGGGAGAGAAACCAGGCTGATCTATGGAGGAACAGAGCAGACAGCCAACAGTACCACAACATATATGAAGATAGGATATCAAAAATTGTAGTGGACATTGAATAAGCAGATGGTAATGAGAATACTTTGGGAAAATAGAGACCTAGAAATCAGCACAGAGAGCAGGGAGGCTACAACCCCAGCCCGCGGGCCCCTTAGGCCAAGTGTAGGTTGCTGGGTCAGCGCTCCCTCCCTGATTAGGTAGGGTTCAAGCAACACTGGGGGGAAGCCTGGATGCTTGAAATTTTAGAGAGCAATTTCAAGGATTGAGCTCCAAACACACGGGGGCTGTAAGCACCCACACAGAGACCTGAAAAGAATGTGCGCCCAAGTGGTGTGACCAGAGGCAGCCATGCCGGGCATGCCCGCAACCCTGGGGGAGAGAGAGCTTTGTGGAGCACCCAGAGACCAGGCTGCGATCGGGAGAAAGAGTGTGCCCTGGGTAACTCGGAGAGTGCGCTGTGGGTGACTTGGAGCTTGCACCTGGAAAATCCAGAACGGGTGCCTGTGCAGTGAAAGAGGGTGAGGGGGCACAGATAAATGCAGATTGGTTGTGGGTGTGTGTACACGCACAGGCGCATGCAGTGAGAAAACTTGAGAGAGTGAGATAATCTCGGACACCCAGAGAGCACATCTGTGAATCCGCCCTTCAGTCTGCTGCAGCCGGCAGGAACAGAAAAACTGGTCTGACCAGTTTGAAATCAGCAAGAGGGTTCCTTTTTAAAATTTTTTTCAGTTTTATTTTTATTCTTCTTTCTGTTTTTGCTTATTTTTCTTTTTTCTTTGTTTTCCCTGGTGTGTAAGCATGTGTGTGTTTGATTTTTCCAAATAAATTTTTTATATTTTAATATTTATTTTTTATGTCTTAACGCTTTTTACCTCTCTTTCCTTATTTCTTGTTTTATTCCTTCTTGCTTTCGTTGCAATTTTATCTATTCTACCTTCCTTAGTCCGCTTTCTTTTTCTTTTTTTTTTAAGTACGCACAAATGTGACAAAGAAAACAGGAACTGTGAAAAGACCAGAGTTGGTCCCAAAGAGGGGGCATCCTAACAGTTGAGACAGACAAATTTCACTTTGCAATTACAAGGAACCTGCAAGATACTGCATATCTGCATCATTATTTCCACCTTATTCTTAAATCTTCTATTTGAATAATATTTTGGTATTCCTCTTCCTTCTGTTTAGTCTTCTTTGTTTGGCTGAGCATATTGTATCGAGTGACAGATTTTCCCTGTTCTCTCAGTCATAGTGTATTGTTAATTTAATGTTCTTCACTTCACCTGTGTTCCATTAGCACATTACTGAAGGTCCGACACTCCTTATTCTTGATATCTAGATTCCATAGATTCTGTCATATGACTGTTGCTCTAATATTATTGTAAATAATAGCTGTTCCATACTATTGTAAATACTACACAACACCCCTCCAAGCTCCTAGCCCACTACACGGTTTTCTGGACTCTATTACTGTAGTGGTTAACTCTATTCTTTCAGTCACTATACATATTTACTATCATTTATTCTCACCTTACCTCGGAATCTGACATTTCACAACCTCACTGCTGTCTAGATCAAACTCACACAACCCTTTAATCCCCAACAAGAGACTTACCTTCATTCCACCATTTCTAAAAGTGACTTGTTGGGTGATATATCACGGTTAATACTACACATAGCCAAAGGATTTCCTACCTCTTTTTTACCGGCTGCTACTGTAAATAACATAGAAGACTTTCTTTCTGTCTTAAACCATTTTGCCTTACCCCTCCAACAGATTGCAAAGAAGAATAGGAGGAAGCAGTGAACACTAGGATACCAGAGGAGACTGCACCACTGAACCTCACAGGCACTCTATCACAGAAGCCCATACCATAAACCCAGAGAGCCAGATCAGATCAATTTGAGAAGCTGAGGCTAATAAGAAGAGTCTCACAAACAATGGGAAGGCAAAAAACAAACAAACAAACAAACAAACAAACAAAAACAATCCCCAAATGAAAGGAAAGGAGGAAACCTCAGAAAGAATGCTAAATGAAATAGAGGTAACTCAACTATCAGATGTTGAGTTCAAAGCAATGGTCACCAGGAAGTTCCATGAGCTCACAACCAACTACCAGAAACTACAAGGAAGCTACAATGAACTTGCTGCAAACTATAACAATATGAAAAAGGAAATAGAAAATATCAACAAAGGCCAAGAGGAAATGAGAAATACAATATCTGGACTGAAGAACACAGTAGAAGGAATCAAAAGCAGGATAAAAGAAGCAGAAGATTGGGACAGTGAGCTGGAGGACAAAATAGAAAAAAAACACCCAGAAAGAGCAGGAAAAGGAAAAGAAGCTCAGGAAAAATGAAGAGGGATTAAGAGAAATACAAGACAATACGAAACATAATAATATTAGAATAATAGAGATACCAGAAGGAGAAGAAGAAGAGAAAGGGATAGAAAACATATTTGAAAAAGTAATGATGGAAAACTTCCCTAATCTGATGAGAGAAAAAGTCACACAAACCCAAGAAACACAGAGAATCCCAATCAAGAGAAACCCAAAGAGGCACACTACAAGACACATCATAATAAAAAGGGCAAAATTCCAAGACAAAGAGAGAATTTTAAAGGCAGCAAGGGAGAAAAAGGAAATAACATATAAGAGAGCCCCAATAAGGTTAGCAACTGACTTCTCAATGGAAACGCTTCAAGCCAGAAGAGAGTGGCAAGAAATATTCCAAGTAATGAGAACTAAAGAACTACAACCAAAGATACTTTACCCAGCAAGACTTTCAATCAAGATAGAAGGCCAAATAAGGAGGTTTTCAGACAAAATAAGTCTAAAAGAATACACGTCCACCAAACCAGCTCTGCATGACATGCTAAAGGGTGTGCTTTAAGGAAAGGAAGGAAAAGACAGAGAGAAAGGAACACAGGTACAAAGATGATAATGAATAAGAACCTATCAAAAATAACCTTATGTGTAAATAGATTAAACGCTCCAATTAAAAGACATAAATAGCTGAATAGATAAGAAAGCATGACCCACACATATGCTGCCTACAAGAGTCCCACCTCAAAACAAAACACCTACACAGATTGAAAGTAAAGGGCTGGAAACAAATTTTCCAAGCAAATGGACAGGAAAAAAAAAAAAGCTGGGGTAGCAATACTCATAACAGACAAAATAGACTTCCAAAAAAGGGCCATAAAGAGAAACCCAGAAGGTCACTTCATAATACGCAAGGGAAGAATCCACCAAGAAGACATAAACATTGTAAATATTTATGCACCCAATGTAGCATCACCCAAATACATAAAGAAAATCTTACAGGACTTCAAGAAGGATATTGGCAGCAACACAACTATAGTAGGGGATTTTAACATCCCACTCTCAAAAATAGACAGATCCTCCAAACAAAATATCAACAAAGATATTGTGGCATTGAACAAATCCCTAGATGAAATGGACTTAACTGATATATATAGAGTCCTTCATCCTTCATCCGAAAGAGGCTAAATACACATTCTTTTCAAATGCACATGGAATATTTTCAAACATAGACCACATGATAGGACACATAACAAGCCTCAACAAATTCAAGAAAATTGAAATCATACCAAGCATTTTCTCTGACCACAAGGAACTGAAATTAGAAACCAATTCCAAATGAAAAAAATCCCAAACACTAAAAATCATGGAGATTGAATAGCATGCTATTAAACAATGATTAGGTCAAGAATGAAATTAGGGAAAAAATCAAAAAGTTTCTGGAAACAAATGAAAATGAACTCAAGACAACCCAAAACTTATGGGACACAACAAAGGCAGTCCTGAGAGGGAAGTTAATAGCAATACAGGTCTGCCTGAAAAAGATAGAAACATTTCAAACAAAAAACCTAACCCTTTGCCTACAAGAACTCGAAGAACAACAAAAAAGACAGCTCAGAATTAGTAGAAGGAAGGAAATAACCAAGATCAGAGCAGAATTAAATGACGTAGAGACAAAAAGCACAATTTTGGGATTAATGAATCAAGGAGCTGGTTCTTTGAAAAGATAAATGAAATCGGAAAGCCTTTAAGTAGGCTCATCAAGAAAATAAGAGAGAGGACCCAAATAAACACAATCAGAAATGAAAGAGGAGAGATTACAACTGATACCACAGAAATACAAAGTATTGTAAGAAATTACTATGAATAACTAACTGTATGTCAAGAAATTTGAAAACCTAGGTGAAAAGGACACATTTCTAGAAAAATATAATCTTCCAAAACTCAGTGAAGATGAAGAAAGCCTGAGCAGACCAATAACAGCAAAAGTAATCGAAGCAGTAATCAAAAAACTCCCAACACACAAAAGCCCAGGACCAGATGGTTTCACAGGAGAATTCTACAAAACATTTAAGGAAGAGCTAACCCCTATCCTTCACAGACTATTCCAAAAAATTCAAAAGGATGGAAGACTCCCAAACTCTCTTTATGGAGCCAACATCATCCTAATCCCCAAACCAGATAAAGACACAACAAACAAAGAAAACTTCAGGCGAATATCGCTGCTGAACATAGATGCTAAAATCCTCAACAAAATATTGGCAAACCGCAATCAACAATACATTAAAAAAATCATACACCATGACCAAGTGGGATTCATCCCAGGGATGCAAGGATGGTCCAATATTCACAAATCAGTAAATGTAATACACTACATAAACAAAAGCAAAGACAAAAAACACATGATCATATCAATAGATGTGGAAAAAGCATTCGATAAGGTACAGCACCCATTTATGATGAAAACACTGAGCAAGGTAGGAATAAAGGGAGCATTTCTCAACATAATAAAGGCCATATATGAGAGACCTACAGGCAACATCATACTCAATGGACAAAAACTAAAAGCTTTCCCACTAAGATCAGGAACAAGACAAGGTTGTCCACTTTCACCACTTCTATTCAACATAGTATTGGAAGTCCTAGCCACAGCAATCAGACAAAAAAA
>PVKM010032564.1:0-16342 GCA_004027735.1 Carollia perspicillata
ACTTACCTAGGAAGACAGAATTTGAAAGTAGGGCTGGACTGCCTGTCTTCACAATGTTTCCACTCTTGTTCCTATCACTGGTAGGGGGCCTAAAACCATCCACCTCTTCTCTATTGCTCTTATTTGCAGATGAGGAAACTGAGGCCCACAGTGATTCCAAGACTTGACAACCCACCCCTGTCCCCAAAATTCTTTTCTTTAGTGATCTTTTAACAACTGTTTTCCTGTAACACATTTATTAGGAGCTCATCATTTACTTAATGAAAACAAGGGGTCATGTCAAAGTCAGGGAAGTTCTGAGACCCTTTGTCCAAACCCAGGAAAGTCACTTCACACAGAAAACGCTCAGTGCCAAGCTGGGAAACACACTGTAAAGTTTTGATTAGTTTTCTATTAATATTTTTGTTTTTCGAGTTGTATTTATGCTAGTAGGCCTGAGAGTAAGTGGATAACAGGGAAAAGCTGAACAGAGAGTCTAAAGTATTAGAGGAAAAAACAATTTCAACATGTTTTTGTGTACATTTTGAAGTGTGTTGTTAGCAGAATCACTGCAGCTGTGGTTTCAAAGATTCAATGTAAAAAGGTATGCCCGTTGTTAAAAAAAAATCACAGCCAACATAATATACAGAGTAAATATTGAAGCCCCTCTTTATCTTTCAATCCAGTTCTACTCCTTGTTTAACCACTGTTGATAGTTTTGTATCCTTACAAAATGTTAACTTTGTATTTAGGTCAATGGGTAGATATTAGGACATTATATTGCTAAAAATTAGTACACAAATTCAATGAAAAAAGTAAAAAAGAATAGCAAAAAAATGTCTGAGAAAGAAACCAATAAAAACATAAAACAAAATGTTAGACTTAAGTCAAGAAATAGTAATAATTAGATTAAATTTAAGTAGCCTAAATGTTTTGTTATTAATGGGTTGTCAGACTCTGCTAAAAGCTAAATCAATTACATGCTGTTTAGTAGAGGCAAACCTAAGAACATGAGCATGGAAAACTTGAGCATTACAATTTAGAAATATACACAAAGTTAAAAGACGGATAGAGGATATATTTTTGTAGATATTTTAAAGACAGCTTTGAATTTAAGGCAAAATAAAAGAAGAAAGAGAGAGAGAGACAGCAACTCCTCTTGTAAGTAAACACCCAACAGAAATGTGTATTCATGGACATCAAAAGCCATGTGTTACAATATTCATGGCAATATTATTGATGATAGCCAAAAACTGGGAAAAATTTAAATCCCATCAACAGGAGAATCAACAAATATGGCTAAATAAACCTCACAAATATAATAATGAACAAAACCACTTAAAAACAAAAGAATCCATATATAAAGTTAAAAAAAAAAACGGCAGCAAAACCAATGTATGACAGAAGAGAGTTGTAGGGACTGCTAGGGAGGTAAGGGAGCTTCTGTGTGCTGGTAATTCTCTGTTATCAGATCTGAGTTACAGTTACCAGGGAGTGTTCACTTTGTAGTAACTCATCAAGCTGTATACTTACAAAGTATTCATTTTTCTTTGTGCATTTTACTTCAGTTTTATTAAAGCAATTCCAATTTAAAAACAATTAGAAATAAAGAGAAACATGTTATAATGATGGAGTGTTTAATTCTCCAGAAAGATAAACCTAATTTAATTTTGTCTGCCTTGAATAATGTAGCCTTTTTTAAAAACAAAAACTTAGAGGAATTTAAGGAGATATGCACATAGCAACAATCAAATGATAACGTTGCTCAGAAATAGATGAGAAAAACCATAATAGCAGAAGAAAAATAACTTCAGTTATGCTATAGAAATGTTTGTTTCCTTTTCCCTTTCCTTCTTTTTTTGAGCTGATGGACCCAGTTTAATATTATTTTTATTTAATTTTTATTGTAGTTTTTCCATTACCGTTTAGTCCCCTTATATCCACTCCCTCAAGCAATAACCGCAGTGCTCATGTCCATGAGTCCTTTTTCCTTTTTTCTCAATCCCATTAATGCTATAGAAGGCTTAATTAACTTGATTAAAGTAAGACCTAAGGAGCACATTGAGAATCCTGCCCCCAGCAACTGAAATTTTTATTTTCTCCAAACACACACAAAACGCATTTACAAAAATAGATCATATGCTAGGCTATAAAATGTTTCAAAACATTTCAAAGGATTGTGAGAGAGTGTACAAAATGTTTACAAACCATAATGCAAGTGAGTTAGAAATATAAAATAAAATTTAACTATAAATGTCACTATATGTTTGAAAATTTTGTACATCTAAATAATCCATAGGTCAAAGGAGAAATCATAATAAAAATTAGAAAATATTTTGAATGAAATTTTAATGAAACCGCTACATATATCTGTGGGTTGCATCTAAAACTGTATTTAACAAGAAAGTCATGACTCTAAATTAACATTGAGAGAGAATAAGGCTGAAAAAAAAAAGTAAAAGCAAATTAAACACCTTAAAGTTTGAAAGCAAGCATAAAATAAATGAACATGTAGAAGAAAAGAAATAAGAACCATACTGTAGAAAATAATCAAATAAAATAAAGAAGATAAATAAACAGCAAAAATTGTTTCTTTAAAGAATATCAATTTGCCACAAATCTGGCAAATTTAATTATGTATAAAAAATAAATATCAGCAGTGAAAAACTGATTCACAACCACAGATGGTGTAGACATTAAAGAGCTAATTAAATAACAAAAGGTTCTTGCTAGGATTAAAAAATAAACCAATTTAACATACAGAGAAGAAAGAAACAGTTCTACACTTTCCTCAGTGTGTGATTATGACAGACTGCAAAGCAGTTAAGGAAAAAAAAACACTTCCCATTAATTATGTTGATATAAAAGAATAATATATAGTTATTTAAAATAATAAAAGCAATGTTTTATACTAATTTGAAAAAAACTTTGAGATCTTTTATTGGATAAGAAACAAGTTGCAGAACAGTCAGTATAGTATGCTACATTTTATATAAAAGCAGCTGTAAGGAAAAAATTATGTTTTTATTTGCTTCTATAAGCATTAAAATTACATATAGAAGAATATACTCTATATGAGACTAGCATCCATGGTTACCTATCGAGGCAGGAAGAAAATGGTAGATAGCCCCCAAATTCAATACATAAAAAACTGAAAATTGGCACTGGCATAAAAGGATAACCATGGGGCAGGGGGGATGTGAAACTAAACTCTTAACCATTAAAACTCGATTCTAAGAAGATCACAAGCCAAAATGTGAAAAGCAAAATAATAAAGCTTGTTGAAAATACTGTTATGGGGTATGTCAGACCTGAGATCCCTGGAGAACACAGGGACCTACCTCATTTGGGCCATGGGAACCCCACTCCAAATCCAGCACAGAGACTGCTCCCCGTCTTGACAGGAAAAGCAGGGGGCAAGGAGGGTGTGAAGGTGGCTAACTAAAGCAGCCTGCTTCTGCAAGGAAAGGGCAGCCTGGAAAGGGGGAGTTGCGGGAGGGAAGAGGCTAGTATAAACACAATGCAGTTGGCAGGAGGGGCAGATAACTCCTGGGATGGGACTGAAACCAGATCTGGAGTTTAGTAGTCCTCGGCTTTGGGGCTACTAGTTTGTGATGCTGGCTGTACAGCACTTGTGTGAGTTGTGGGGGCGGATGTCCCCACCCCAACTCCATGCCCCCCTTCCCTGTACAGCTCCCCCATCCCCCACACCAGCCAGGGTGACTGGAGACATCTGCCCATGGTGTGAGCGTGGCAAAGACAGACATGGACATTGGTTAAAAGGCTGGACACTCCCACTGGCTTCCCCCTCACTTGGGACTTTGGGAGACCCCCTTTTAAAGCAAAGGCACAGAGAAGCTCAGGCTCTCTGTTGCTTTGGAGTGCGATGCAAGCTTGCGCTCTCTCTCTGGCTTTGGCACTTGGATGCTCTGGGTCTCTGGCCTTTGCTCCCCTCGGGATCAGACAGATGTTCTGGGTCTCCTGGGATAGAGGGGCTCGGAGCAGGAATACTCTCATCCCCCCTAAAGTTGGAACCCTGTTAATAAAAACCTGGTTCCCTTAACACAAATGGTTAGGTCGTGTGCATTAGCTGCAACAAGCAGCCAAAGCCAATGCTTCATGGTTATAATACCAGGGGAATATTTTAATAATCTTGGTTTAAGGAAAAAATCTCTTAAATAAAGACAAAATAAGCCCTGGCTGGCGTAGCTCATTGGCTTGAGCGTGAGCCTGAAAACCAAACGATCACAGTTCGGTTCCCAGTCAGGGCACATGCCTGGGTTGCAGGCCAGTTCCCAGTAGGGGACCCACGAGAGGCAACCATACATTGATATTTCTCTCCTTCTCTCCTTCCCTTCCCCTCTAAAGATAAATAAATAAAATCTTTAAAAAAAAGACAAAATGTATTGACATAAAAGTAAATGTTGATAAATTAAACAAAATCAATATATTATCTTCATTCCAAGATGACATATTAAATAGTGAAAAAATAATCCAAAGGGCAAACGATGATATCTGTATTACATATTATGACCAAAATCTCACTGTGTCAAATATATAAAGAATTCCTATCAATTTATAGTTAAAAAAGCAAGAAACTGTTAAAAGTGGGGCAATAATATGCAAAAGAATAAATTCATAATAACCAATAAACATATGTACAAATATTCAACCTCTCATATAATAAGATACACAAATCTCACCAATTACAAGCACAACGAATTGGGGAAAAATTAAACTTGATAATGTCAAATGTTGAAAAGGATGGTGTGACAACAGAAATGTTAATGAGTGAAATACAGACATCCATTTTCTTAATAGTTGAGTATTATCTATTACATTTGAAAGGGCACAAGTTTTATACCAGCCATTTTCATCTTAGATATGTAACTGAGGGGAAAACAGGCAAAAATACACCAGATTATAGCTTTAAAATATGAATGACCATCACAGAGAAATCATACTATAGCATACAGCAGAATCCTTTTATATTTAAAGAGCAATTGTTCCAAAGTATATTTTTGAGAAAAAGTAAAAATTAAAATTTAATAGGAAGGTATAGAGTGATATAAATATGGAAACCTAAAAAGAGTTCTTCATATTTTTATCTGTATACAGAAATGCATATACATGCTCTGATATATATCTCAATAGGTGGGCACTGAAGTGCAATATGGTTATTACCAGAAAGAGACCTAAGGGGACTGTGATAGAACATGATAATCCAAAGGTTTACCTCCATATGTAATGTTTTCACAAATTTTAGGAAGATTTTTTTCTCAAATTACTTTGAATTTAAAAAGTAATTTCAAAGGAAAGTGAATAATAAAGGAAACCATTCTGAGAAACACTGGTTTTAATGGCCTAATATTGGCTACATATTTAAGATTTTATTGAGACATCTATTCTTTTTATTCTAATTCTCCTTTAAAAATGAATTCTAATTCACAAAATTAGATTGTAACAAAAGAAGGATTAAATTGAGAAGACTTCTGACTTGTTGATTCCTCTAAATTGCATTACTTTAACAGTTGGAAATGTACTTTTGAAAGAATTTTTAGGAATAATAAAGAATATTTATTGAGGTATTTTGAATCAGTCTGAATTTCTTGATAAAATATTTTTCAACTAGGTCTAAATCCCATTGAAATGTTTAAGGAAATATTCTTGTTTAATGTTAACCAGGTACATGAATAGTAAATAAGAAAAAATAAAATTCTTAAATTAATGACAAAATGTAGAGATAGATTGAAAGAAGCTTGAGAATATTAAACAAAATAATATAAGTATTAACTTCAAATAAATAGTTAAAGTGTATTACAAGGAAATCACTGTTTCTTTTAACAAAATATTTTCATGCCTGTTTATAGTCTGACATGCATTTAAAAAAGTAAGGTTGTATTGAATGTCATTATATCACAGCTTCTAAATTGTTTTTTTCCTAAGAAAATAAAACAACAAGAAATAAATTCCATTACTTTGAAAGATTCCCCTTAATCAAAGAATGCACACTTAAGGAAAATATTAAAGTTTGCTTCTGTAACTAACATTCACTGGACTTGAAAGAAGTCATTCCTTTTATTTTCTTCAGAGTTTCTGACCTCTGGTTTTATATTTGAGGAACTATGGTATGATTTCTAAATGTGCACTGACTAAAGTAGTCTATATTCTTTGTATCCTTGGAAGGTCCCATATCTAAGAAGTAGCACCGGGAGAAGTAGAAAAAGAGGTGGAGATAAAGGTGGAGGCAGAGAAAGAGATCTAGAGATAGAGACAGAGCCTAGAGAGAGATGAGAGAGACAGAGACAGAGAGAGAGAGAAGATTTATCATCTAATAAGTAAGGCACATTTAAAAAATGTTTTTCATTCCTTCAGCTCTATTCCTTCTGACCTTAATTTCTTAGTTTCTCTGTCCTAATATCTTGCTTGCATGAAGTCTTTATAAGCCAAAAGTTTTGTTTTCTCATAGAAAGAACATTTATAATAATGGGCCAAAAGTTTATTAAATATTATAATAATTACATTTTGGAAAACATTGTTAGAATTTATCTTTTTAAATTATACTTAGTAAAAATCTAAATTTTTCTAAAGAAATAGAAGGGCATGTCAAGAGTACAACAAATATATCTTTTGAAGATTGAAAAATTATATTTATTGGGAAAGAGATGTGTATCCCCAACATGGAGCATAAACTATTCTGTGCAGAAAGCACTGAATCAGGATAACTCGGGGAGTAAACCACATTTTGAAGTTAATTTTTACTACAAAATTTTCATGTTAATTAAAGAAAGAAACAAGAACTTGTTTCATGTTATGTAGACCACATAGCAAATCCTAAATATATTTTGATTTCACCTTTCAATCAGTTGCTTTCCTGTTGATAAAATATGCCCACACATATTGGTCAAGACTTTTGGCAGGTTTATTTCATTGATTCAATATAACATATGGCGATTAGTCAGTTTATTTTTAAAATAAAGCAATTTACTTCAAAATGCTGACTAAATTCAGCTAATATGTTCATAATAATCATGCATGGGAACAAAGTTGTAATGTAGTCTTTGAGGTGGTAGGAAGATCATGAATCTTGCAGACAGATCCAGATTCAAGTTTATTCTCTCCCACTCACTGGTTGATCCTAGAACATTGACTCAATCCTTTTCATTTGTTTTGTGTGTGTGTTCTATAAAGAGAGGAAATGAAATGTACAGTGTAGTTGCGAGAATTGCATGAGACAATATGTGGGTGAAGTGATCAGTCTGGGATTGGCCTGCAGGAGCATTTCTAGCAATTATGGTCCTTGTTTTTATCTCCCACTTTTTTTTAAATTAAAAAACCATATATTTATTTAATGTGATACATTCTTATAGTTCAAAATTCAAAGGACAAAAGGACAAAGGCAAAGGGTCTCTTCTTGTCCCCTTGTTTAGGAGGCACTGACGTAGTCTGTCCTGTAACTTGCAGAGATTTTTTGCGCATATACAAACAATCCCACTGTGTGTCCTTTTTTCTCTTTTGTACACAAAAATAGTGGTAAGCCACTCACAGAGTCCTGCACTTTACTTTTACTTACATGGGTATCCTGGATATAGTTTCATGACTAATAACTAAGCTGTTCAAGACATGGTGGCATCTACAAGTATTATTAATATAAAAATGGTTGTTATTGCTCAGTGCTGGGCCAAAGGATGTGGACGTCTGGTGGCTGTGACACACACAGCCTGCTGAAATCGACGTCTGCTTAGAAACGGCTGTCCGAGCTGCTCCCCTCTCTTGGACTGGTGAGCAGTGGTCAGTCTACAGGATCCTCAAACATGTTTTTATCAGTATTTTGGAAAAAGCTTTCCTGAAGAACTCCAATTTTTTTTCTTTTAAGAATTCTAAACTATTATTTGAGGTCATGAAAGCAAAAAGAGCCATTCCTACCCTCTTTCCTTTCATTAAAGTGAGTTTAAAATTACTATGGAGTTCAACAAGAAAATCAGCATAGAAAGAGGATGATTTAATTTAGGTAGATTTCATATCTTGAGAGGTTATAGAGGAAGACTTACTTTTCAGTTTTAAAATTTAAAAGAATTTAATAATGTTTTATTTGGTATTCAGAGAAAAATCATGATTCATGATGAAATTTATACATTTATTAAGGATTGTTTTTCAGGATATCCTAATTAAATTTTAGGGCAATTTGAAACAAATTTTCTCTTGGAAATGGGATTTGCTAATGACAAAAAGCAATAAAATCACTACATAGAATTTTGGGTTCAGTGATATAAACCGCTTTTTCTAATTCAGGCTAGGAATTTTTGCCAAAGGAAAAATAATTTTAGAATAATCATGAATTATATTTTCCCATTCAACCTTACTGAGTTATTTTTAAACAAGTCCAAAGAAATATCATGTCAATGCTATTTATTAGACAAAATATACTTTTTCTAGCAGTTTCTGTTTTAGGGTTCTCAAGAAGATACCGAAAACACACATTAAGATATCATTTAGAGGGGATTGATAAATTCCTTCCTGGAGACTCAGGCTATCCTGTGGATGTAGCAAGGAACAGAAAAATGTCGACCTTGTCCATATGCAAATCCGAGAACTTTGCTAGCAAATTGAATTATGATGCCTTGATTATTTCACCTTAGAATGACCTTGTTACTAGGAGAATACATGGTTCCTTATATATTCATTTTATAAAAGAGTTCTCTCTAAACATCTTTTTATTAAAGCTTATGTTTGAAAAAAGAGTAACCAAAGATAATTTCTTCAGATACAGAGTTAAGCCATCCTATTAGACTGCTTTAAAGACTGATTAAAATGTTTCATTGAATGTCTTCACTTTCTTCTTTCCCCGCCACATTTTGGCCTTGGCAATACAATAGCATGCTTACCGCACAGATTCTGGACCTAGACTCTCTGAGTTTAAAATCACGCTGAGTTACCTCCTGTGTAACTTTGAGACAGTTATTTAAAATCCTTAAGTCTCTATTTCCTCCTGTGCACAATAGGGACCATAATAGTATCAATAACACCCACATTCCTAACATTATGGTCATGATAAAATGAAGCAAAATTTACAAACTCCTGTAGGGGAGACATCATTTCAGCTCTGTCCTATTAGGGCTTTTGAGATGAGCCTGAGAGTTAAACTGACATCAGACGGATTAACAGGAGAAAAAACATATAAATCTATGTGCTTTATATGAGAGTGGGCCCGTCATGAGGAAATAAAGACCCAAGGATGTGGCAAAACCTAAATGCTTTTATATGAGATAAAAGATTATAAAAAAGTAACCAAAATATCCGGGGGGCAAAGGAAAATAGTAGCTATTTTAATAAGAGCTCTTTGTGCAGAATTCTCTGCGCTCTGACTTCCCATTGAAGAAGGGTTTTTTTCTCTCTTGGTACACGCAGTGCATCTTTCATACAGGAGTTTTAATCTCCTGTTTGCAGGAAGAAATGGGGATATTAGAGTGCCCTTCTTGTTCCTGTTTTAATAAGTGCCTTAACTCAAAGTAATTCTGTTGCCAAAGTGGCATATTTCGGGGTGGCATATTCTGCCAGCTTTCAGCTCTTAAAACAGCTGGCAGTGCATTATGGTACCTGCTCCAAGAAAAATAATTACTACTCATTTGGAATATGTTAGGGGGGGATCTTTGTTTTTATTTTTTACTTCTGTTATAAAGTTGGGATAATAAAATAAGACTCAATATTGGAAAACTCTTGCAAGGAAGGTCCTAAGTCATATTTCTTGGACAGTTCGATAACAGTAGCAATAATGGCAATAACAAACATAAGGACAACAAGCAAAGACAGTATAATTTTTAACTGCCAGGCACTGTGCAAGGTGTTATACCTGTACTTTATTCTTCTTTAAACTTTACTTTTGCCTTGAGAGTTCATTTTTATTACTGCTGTTTTACAGAGTAAGAAAGGAAGCGTTAACATACAGGTAGTGACATGGTCAGGAAGCGGCACAGGCAAATTGGGTTCCGAGATTACTGCTTTCAAAACTCATGCTTAACAACTGAGACAGGGCTTCCCAAATAGCTAAAATCATCACCCTTTTGCCATTTTGCTGTATATGAAAAATGAAATTACATTAAGTATTTAATATAAAGAAAACATAAATCCATGGATTGGTTACCTATACGAAGGAAAACTGAGAAGGTATAGAGGACATCAAGAGTTTATCCAGAGATTAGGAAGACAGTGAGCCAATGTGGAGCTGCCCCGGAGAAAGCCGTGCTTCCTGGTCTAAAGGCCAGTGAGTGGAACTGGGAGAAACCTATGATCAAGGCAGGCGTGGTCTGTGGGAGCCAGGAAAGAACTGCAGCCAACATCCAACATACAAAGGTGGAGAAAATGAAAATAAATTCTCTGTGGTGTCCCCCTCCAATCTCCCACCAAGAGCCCTCATTAGTCAAAGCCAGCCAGGATCCTAATGACATGGAGACCAAAGGAGTGGAGGGCGGCCCATTGGGACACAACGAGCAATATGGGAATGGGGGGCAGTGAAACGATGGCGATCAGGCCTAAAGTCAACCTACTCCACTGCTCATTTTATAGCTTTTTTCCAACTGACTGACAGTTTTATTTAAATAAAGAATTGTAGTAAGGAGACTCTCGATCATTACCTCAACAGGGTTAGAATCATAGTCATAAACAAAATATCAAAGACAAAAATATAATTTAAAAAGCAATTTTAGCTTTGAAGTCAGGTAGATCTACCTTCAAGTTTATCTTTGTCACTTACTGGTTGTTTGACCCTGGACAATTAATTTAGTTTTTCCTACTTGTCTGTTTCCTATAAAAAGGAAAACCAAAAAGGTCCTGCAAACATTAAAGACATTAATAGCACCAAAGTGAGATTTGTTCTCTTGCATAATTGAAGAATTGATAGAAAATTGGAGAGAGGTTAACTTTCCCAATATGTGCGTCAGTATTATTTACTGCTCTGTGTAGGTGACCCCAAATCATCTTGTGAACCACGGTTCAGAAATATTTACAAGTAATTATGCCTCTCTTTAAATATAAACCGGATTTTGCCTTGTATAATGCACACCCACTTTTTTGCACATTACACAGGGGATTATTATACCCATGGTATGTGATGTGCATCCCTATTTTTCCCTCAAGAATTCGGGCAAAAAGTGTACATCACATATGGCAAAATATGTAAATTTAAATATGTTGTCACTTTCAGATTTGTTAATTTAGAATATTCTTATGTACCAAAACAGTATAGATTCTTATCCTCTTGATAATTAATGAACATACACAATATTTAATATGTGTCTGCAACTGCTGAATAATCTCAAATCATCCTATCTTGTGTAGCAAGATATGAGTTGCTTTTCAGAAATAACAGACAGCAACCCCTAAGTCAATGAGCTGAAGCCAATGCAGAGACGAGAGTTTTGACTTTCAGCTGCACCCAGAACCAGAGTCTCACTGGCCGCTCCCATCCCCATGAAACCTCACAAATGGCTGGGCTGTAACAGAAACCTGGACCCTGGAACACTTTCAGAAGCAGAGCGTTTGTTTTTAGAGGGGCCTTGTGTTTGGCACCCTTTACACTAAAGGGTCAAGCTGGTAAGACAAATTTTAATTTGCACTTCCCGCATACCTGTTCCCCTATATACTGAAAATCCAGCCCTGAACCCTGAATCGGGGAGTTCAGACATTCAAGCATGAGCTTCCCCTTCTCCTGAGTGGCATCGTTTATAATAAAATAGTCAATCTGACTCCATTGCAATTCCTGGGCTTTATTGTTTGACTTTACTGGCACTGCTTGGACAAACTCTTTCTGTTCAATAACAGGTTTACTTATATAATGTGTTATTTTGAATTGTTGCAATTTACTTTAAAATTCAATATAAAACACTCATATTTACAGGTAAAATTTTATTAGGGCAAACATTAATAATTTTAGTAGTCTCCTAGAAGTTACATATTAGATGTATTCAAAGATTTTAAGGAAATAAATTTAATGAGGTATTTAAGCAGAAAATAGAGTTTAGGCAGAAAATAAAATTTAAAAACAGAAAGGCCAATTGCATTACAAGTAGAAATAAAAGTTTTAATTTAATCTAAAACTTTGATCTTGGTAATTTATCCAACTTTGAAAACCTAAATATATCGCTATTTCTAAATTGCAGAACACTGAGCCTTCTTTTTAATCAATTGAGAGGTTGGTACCTCCAGAAAACAAGATCATTTTATAAAACGATTCTTTATAAATATCTGTTGTCGAGGGTCCAAGCTGCTTTGGAGTCATTTAGATCAAACAACACCTCTGTGGAAACACAGCCTTCTCTGTCGTGGTGAGCAGAGACAACACCTGGCACACTAGAAAAGGAGATGGAGAGAGGAGACAGAAACAGGGCAGGGTGGCTGCCTCCTGAGAAAAATAAAACACAGGCTTAGACTAAGAATTCAAATTTTGACTCCTTCACGTAGGTCAAGATCATCTATTGTTAATGCTTCAGGACCCTTTTAAAAACCTCCCAGCAAAAGTGTTTTGTTTAGGTTCTTTTTTCATCATCTTTCAATGTAGCACTTTTCCAATTACTTAGTTTGAATGACTCACACAAATAAACAAGCCAACAAACCTTTGTAATCTCAGTCTAAAATGAGTTTATTGTACTCCTCACCAAATTTATAAATACTATTCTTTTGTGTCCACTTTTTTTTTACTACTTTAAACAAACTAAGAGAACAGTACATTTAGGTTGTTTTATATAATGATATGAAATATGAGGATTTTGTAAAAACTGACTCTATGATTTTTATTCAACTCCATGCCAACACATTGGGCAACCTGGATAAAATAGATAAATTCTTACAAACATACAATCTTCTGAAACTAAATTAGGAAGAATCAGAAAATACAAGCAGACTGATTACAATTAGTGAAATAAAAATGGTAATCAAAAAAACTCCAGCAAGTAGAAGCCCTGGACTGGATAGGTTCACAGGGGAATTTTACCAAACATTCAAAGACACAGTAACACCTTCCTTTCTCAAACTATTTCAAAAAATTCAAGAGGAGGAAAGACTCCCAAGCTCATTTTACAAGGCCAGCTTTATCCTAATTCTAAAACCAGATATGCCACAAACGAAGAAAATTATAGGCCAAAATTCCTGATAAATATAGATGAAAAATCTTCAACAAAATATTAGCAAACTGGATTCAACAATATATTAAAAAGATTATACAGCGTGATCAATGAAATTTATTCCAGGGAAGTAAGGCTGGTGCATTATTTGCAAATCAATAAATATGATACACCACATAAACAAAATGAAAGATAAAAATCACAAGATCATATCAATAGATATCAAAAAGCATTTGATAAAATCCAGCACCCATTTATTGAGAAAGAAGAACAAAGTTGGGGGTATCACAATACCTGATATAAAACTATATACAAGACCACAGTAATCAAAATAGTGTGGTGCTGGTGTAAAAGCAGACATTATAAGTCAATTGAACAGAATATAAAGCCCAGAAATAAACCCAGGACTATATTTTAATTAATATTTGACAAAGGAGGAAAAAACATACAATGGGTTAAAAACAATCTATTCAATGTATAGTACTGGGAAAATTGGACAGATATGTGCAAAAATATTAAACTAGATAACCTTTTTTAAAGTATTATTTTATTGTTGCTCAAGTGCAGTTGTCTCCATTTTCCCCCTGCCACTCCCCACTCACCCCATCTCCACTTCCACCCTTGATTCTACCCAGCTTTGGTTTTGTCCATGTGTCCTTCATACATGTTCATGAAAACCCTTCCCTCCTTATCCCCCATTATTCCCCCCACACCTCCCCTCTGGTTACTGTCAGTTTGTTCTTTATTTCAATGTCTCTGGTTATATTTTGCTTTCTCATTTGTTGTGTCAATTAGGTTCCACTTCTAGGTGAGATCATGTGGTATTTGTCCCTCACTGCCTGGCTTATTTCACTTAGCATAATGCTCCCCAGTTCCATCATACTGTTGCAAAGGGTAGGAGCTCCTTCTTTCTTTCTGCTGCATAGTATTTTATCCTGTAAATGTACCATAGTTTTCTGATCCACTCATTTACTGATGGGCACTTATGTTGCTGCCAGCACTTGACTATTATAAATTGTGCTGCTCTGAACACTGGGGTGCCTAGGTTTTTTTGGGTTGGTGTTTCAGGGTTCTTTGGATATAATACCAGCAGTGGAATTACTAGGTCAAAAGGCAGTTCCATTTTTAGTTTTCTGAGGAAATTCCACACTGTTTTCCACAGTGGCTGCACCAGTCTGCATTCTCACCAACAGTGCACTAGGGTTCCCTTTTCTCCACAACCTCACCAACACTTGTTGTTTGTTGATTTGTTTATGAGGGCCATTCTCACCAGTTTGAAGTGGTGTCTCATTGTGGTTTTAATTTGCATATCTCTGATGGGTATTGATGCTCATCATCTTTTCATATAGACAAGCCTCTTAACCTTATACAAGAATAAACTCAAAATGGATTAAAGACTTAAGTGTAAGTCTCAAAACCATAAAAATACTAGAAGAAAACACAGACTGTAAAATCTCAGACATTTCTTGAAACAATATCTTTTCTGATGTATCTCTTTGGGCAAAGGAAACAAATGAAAAAATAAATAAATAGGATTACAGCAAGCTAAAATGTTTTTGCACAGTAAAGGGAACCTTCAAAAAGATAAGACGGCCTACTAAATAGGAGAACATATTCTCCAATGATACATCTGACAAGGGTTTAGTATCCAAAATTTATAAGGAACTCATGCTACTGTGCACCAAAGAAACAAACTATTCATCTGAATAAACACTTCTCCAAAGAGGAGATACAGAAGGCCAAGAGATGTATGAAAAGGTGCTCAAGATCATTAATAGTCAGAGAAATACAAATTAAAATCACAGTGAGATTATCAGCTCACATATATGAGAATGGCTATCATAAAAAAATCCACAAATTACGAGTGCTGACAAACATGTAGAGAAGATGAAAACCTTATTATTATCATGTGTGGTGCCAGATGGTGTACCAGAACTATAAGGAAAACTATGTAAAGTAAATAATTGTCTAACTAGTAAGATGTACATCTGAAACAAATATATAATAAAAAGGTTTTTAAAAGAAAAATCAAAGTTAATTTTAACATAAATTCTGAATTGAATACAAATGAAAACAACATATAAAAACATGCAGGTCTTTTTGTTCTGGGGCCCAATTCCAAGTGTGTGTGTGTGTGTGTGTGAGAGAGAGAGAGAGAGAGATAGAGAGATAGAGAGAGAGAGAGAGAGAGAGAGAGAGAGAGAGAGATCCCCCCACACCAACAAACAATGTTTAAAAAACATCAGCTTACCCAAGAATTTGACTCAGTTTTGACATTATCTATTTCAAGGTAGCATAAGATCCTATAGGCTAACCTCTCATTTCTACAAGATGGCCCCCTTGGCCCATACGCACTTCAGGTGCTGATTGAAAACCCATGTTCTCACCGTACTTTCAACTACACAGCTATAGATTTTGTGATAAAAAAACAAAATTCAACCAGGTAAATGTGGAGATCTAACTGGTTTTGTTAAGCTATTCATGAGAGATCTAGCAACTAGAAGGGTACTCCAAGGGGTTTACAAATTGCAAGAAGAATGGGCAAGGGAGTTATTAACAAAACAAAAGCAAAGATTATTTGAGGCCAATACACATTTTCTTTGGGGGAAAAGCATGGGAAAAGTTTTTTATGTGCAGGTTGCTTCTTTTTTTTATATAGGAGATGCAGAGGGCCCAAGTGACACATTACCTTACTGATGTTTAACCAAAAAAAAATTCAGACAGACTTATTAAACTTTGTTTCTGGGAGAGAATGAGAACGCAGTGAGACTGGGTATTAACTCTAGGTTTGGAATCATGGGCTTTTAGCGTGAGTGACAGTATTTTGGGCCTATGATTTCCTCTTTCAGAGAAGTCTCAATGGCATCTTCTTTGGTTTGATTAATTTGCTAGAGAGATTCACAGAAGGAGTAGAAACATTTTACTTACTAGATCACGGGCTCATTATAAAATGATATAATTCAGGAACAGCCAGGTAGAAGGCACAGGGCATATAGTGAGGGATAAGAAAAGGGCACAGAACTTCCATGCTCTCTCTGAGCATGCTCTTGTCCCCAAATCTCCATAAATTTACCAGTCTGAAAGCTCTCCTAACCCTGTCCTTTTCTGTGTATTTATGGAGGCTTCATTATACAGGCTTGATTGGTTAAGTTATTGGCAGTTAGAGATTGATTTAATCTCCAGCTTCTCTTACCTCTCTGGAGGTCAGGAGGGTGGTAACTAAAAGTTTCTACCTTATAACCATGAGG
>PVKM010032565.1:0-16358 GCA_004027735.1 Carollia perspicillata
TGAAGTGCCGGTGGGATTTCCAGTTCATCTTCAACACTCGTGAAAATACTCTCGCAATTCCAGTCCCTGAACTCTGCCGAGCAGAAAATGTCAATCATCTGGAAAGGGATTAAATCAACCCAGCCAGGTTAGAAATCATCCTTTCACACTGCACTCACCTTGAAATCAGAATGGAGTTCCAGGAAAACAACAGATACACTTCTCCTTCCTCCCTCTGTCTGAAACTCATCTGTGGCAATACCAGTAAACTTACCCTCACTGTTTGTGACAGTTGCCAGGGTCAGTTTTCAACAAGGAAACAGTGGTTGTTGATTGTTAATGCAGACGGCCTTTCTGATTCAAGCTCCTCTCCACAGCCTTCCTTAAATACTCTCAATGGATTTCCATATTTCTAAATGTCATGTCTGAACACATCTTACCACTACAAGCTTTCCACACCCTCTTAATTCATTCCTCAAACAAGCCAAAGGTTTGTAATTATTAAAACTCTAATTTAAATCATCTTTGAAAATGAAAGACCCACAATATATAAAGATTGGAAATAATGTCGTTCAATTTATACAAAACTGAATAACCTCCCACATATTTTTCATTTCCTAGGATTCCCTTAATTACACTTATTTAATCCTTTTAGACTTCATGCATTTTGGGGGCACTGTTGAGAATTTTCTTGTGAATGAAACGAGGCAAAGGCATACATTAACAAATAATCTACACTTTCTCACTTGGCCCTTTGATTCCACTGATGATAATGACAATTAAACAGTGAGCAAATGATCATCACAGGCACATCCACTTCTACATGGCACTCCCCCATTTCTCTCAGGTTGCTTCTCTCGCTTTTCTGCCCCTTCCCCGAGGCCTCCCTCTGGCAAATACTCACGGCTTTTGCGAAGACCCCCATGAGTTCCGGGAACTGATGTGTCAGGAGGGCCAGCATGGCTGTGAAGGAACACAGTCCGGCAGTGAAGAGAATAAAGAAGGGGAGCTCCTTCTTCGGGTACACTGAGACTTCATGGAAAGCTGCGGAGGAGACCATGAGGGAAACATCAGCGCTGGAATAAATGCATTCTCGGGGAATGGCTCTACGTGGGATGGACTCCTGAGAGCTTTGGCTAAAGCCTGTTGCAGATGAAAAAGGCAGGGCACCTGAATGAACCAGAGTCAACACTGGAGCTGATCTTGGCTGCCTACTGGCTTTTCCCAAGTCCATGTTCAACCCTCAGCACTCCCTCTGGAAGCACGATAGAGTTCATTTGGGGATGTCACAGATTCATGGTCAGGGACAGTGAAACCACCTATGCCTAATATACAACATACCTTTCTCTAAAGCAAAAACAAATAGAACAAAACTTTATTCAAATTCTAAAACACATGTTCGCTGTAGAAAACCTGGAAAATCCAAAATAAAGCATACTGAAAAAAAAAAATCCTGTCTCTAGATTTTCACCTTCCTGTAATTTTTAATCATTATAATGCACTGATATTAGTTTATCTTGTATTTTTTCCTGGCACACTCCAGGCGTGTTGATGGAGGGGGCCACCCAGATAGAGACATTCAGCAAGGACCTAGTATGCTGGCCTATTCAACCTCCAGGGCTGCAGATAAAGCCTGTGAGGGTTATCTGCACAACTGCAGAGGCTCTGGATGATAAACATACTCACAACCTCCACCAAAAAATAAATAACTGGTGCTCTTTAGAGCACCTTTGATAGCTTTCGAATCTCAAATGTTGGGTTTGGGCAAACTAAAAAACTGTGGCACAAAAATGAGAAAACTGACTTCCGGCTTCCTGGGGCTCGGTGGCTGCCTGTGCCCTGGGCCTGCCGGCGAGGAAAGCAGCAGCTGCCGAGGCCCCGGTGCAGAGAAGCCGCAGGGAAACTGCAGCGAGCAGCCCTGCACTGCCCCCGAAGGATCCGAGGGCTCCACTTCTCTCAGGAAATCCAGGACGTTAAAGGCCTTGCCTCTACCACTCAGCTCTCATTACTGAGATCCCTGAGCAGCAATCTGCTCTGCTGAAACTGAGGGTGGAGAGGGGCGGGGGGGAGCTGGGGGGGCGGGGAGGGATGAAGCACAAGTGAGCACATACGACTGAATCCAGGGAAGTCAACCTGCCAGGATTTAAACACGGGGTGGAGGCCCCATGCCTCGGGGCCACCTTGGCAACAACGGTACTTTGGGTGCACGAAATGTGGGTAGCACTTAAAACAACCGACCCTCTCTGTCTCCCACCCTCAAAACCCAGCCCCACTAAGACACTGTGAGCAGAGATCAGACTTGAATCATTGCATTAAATTAAATAAATGTGAGCCACAATTTTCTATTTCAGGCTTATAAGGATTATGCCTGTAGAGCTTCTTTTAAGAACTGTAATTTTGTTCTAATAGTGAATCTATCCCCATGGAAACTTAATTGGACCCAAATAAAATGTTTTAAAACAGTGTACTTTTCAGAAAACTATCTATACCAGAAAACTGAAACTTTAACAAAGATCTCCGTGAAAGAGAAGTCAAAAAGTGAAGTATGGGCCCATGGCAGGGATTTCTGAAATCAAATCTAACACAGTGTGAGATCCCAGACCCTTTCACAATAAAACCTGGACAGTGAAGAACATGTCACTGCGATTTCCCAGTTCCCTAAGTAACGAAGTTCACACTGGGGCTGGCTAGCAAGGAGACAAGTAAGCCACCTCCTGCTCCTTCAATTTGAGACAGTGATTGGTTTTGCACCCAGACCCCACCGTGTTGGAGATTTATGACCGACTCAATAACGCTGGTGTTGGACAATTTACTATGCACTCAGGGCTCCAAGGTTACATTGTTCCTTTGGGCAAAGTATTTAAATATGTTACAGCTATGAGGTATGATATAACTGGGGCTGGTAAAAAGGAGGGGGTGGCAGAAGAGAGGATGGGGAAAAGGGAATAGCCTAAATTTGGAGCTTATTATCTGAGGGAGCAAAATATGTCCTCAGTCAGGGCCACATGAAGAGCCTGAACATGATTCTGTGCACAGTATGATTTGATAATGACCAGTTAGCCAGAACTACCAAAACAGTGTTGTATCACAGTAAACCAAATCATACTTCCCACATGCGGTCTGTGTCACCAGACTGCAAGCCTGTACAGCGCTCCAGGGTAGGGACCCCTCTCTGTGCTGCATACGGTGCTGAGGCTGCACGTGTGCGCTGCACACGGTGTACCAACATACTGCGAGCAGCCCCCGAGATGCTCATGGGACGTCCCTTTGGCCAAGAGCACTGCATCACTGCAGAGAACACGCCTGCCCCACCCCGCGACTCCACCTCTGGCAACGATGCCAGGGTCCTGGTGCTGCCCTCCCATCCGTGACTCATCTGCAGCTCCTTCTGAAGTCAGTGCTTCCTCTACAAACTGCAGTCTGTGCAGACTGCATCTAACCAGTGCAGGGCCCCAGCAGCACCCTGCCTGCCGGAGCAGCCCAGTCAATATCGGCCCCAAACTAGGGATCTCTGTGCTCAGGCCGACATGATGCCTCTTCATCTAAATTTCAGTCTTCTGGGGTCTTCCCCTTTAATGGATCTGAAGAGATTTGGAGGAGCAGGAAGCCAAACTCACTCACAAAACTCACTTCATGCTATCAAATAAGGACAGGGTTTGGAAGAAGAGTAATAAAACACAAGGACATTATAAACGAGTATCATTCCCGACTCTCCCCACCCCCCTCACTGGTGGAAGAGGATATATAGAGAGGCGAGACTTACACGGGAGCAATTCTCGGTCTGCGGTTTCTGTGCAGATCGGGTAAGGGTAAAACAGATGCCCTTTTTCCAAGGGATAAGGGATCATCCGAAAAGCTGGAAAGGAGAGACAATACATTAGAGGTTCAATATCTGTCTCCTAACTTCTCAACATCAAAAAGGGCCTTTTGAGTGTTTTTATAACGGGGAATACTTCTTCAAATAACTCCCAGAAAGGATGCAAGACTTCCCCAAGCTCTGAGGCACGTGCCAGATAAACTGTCAGAGGTGCATTATGATGGATGACTCACACATTAATCTCACACTATATATTCTGGGCCAGCCTCACAAAACTGGGTGGGGATGGGGTGCAGAGGAGTAGGGAAGCCATCAATTCTAATGCCCAGGGTTTCCTCATCTACAAAATATTATCAAAATGTCATGAGTACTAACTCAGTACAACTCAACTGACAGCAATAGTGCAAACCTGGATTGAAATGCTTCCCCAACAAGCAAATGTGGACTGCCTTGTTGGAGACCGTTGCGGATGTACAAATACGAAAGGCACTCCACATGCCTATTTTACAAATATGTCTACGTGGATCAGAATTCCAACCAAGATGGACAGAATAAAAATCTAAAAAGGTGTGACTTGGCAGGTATTTCTAAACTTTATGAAATTTTTGAATCTTTAATATCATGTGGGAAAAAAATGTATTAGGAGAGATTGATTAAGTGCATTTTGATGTCAGGCCACCTAAATTCTGTTTCTGTGGCATCAGACAACATAAGGTCTTGCCCTGACTCACAGCTTTCCAATCAATCCACCCCTCCTATTATCACATGTGTTCCTCTCCCTATTACAGTGTCATCAGCGTATTAGTCTCACTGTTCCTATGAACACTGCTCGTAGAGGCGATTTTTCAACAGATGTCCTTTAACTACAGTGTGTTGTAGATATAAAATATAAAAACTGAGCCCTACTCTGGGAATGTTGGATATCAATCCTTGCCTTCATGTGTGTCAAAGAGGGGTGGGGGCAACACAGGACTCTTTTCAGTTTTAAATGCAACATTTCAAGGAACTGTAGTTTCGTCCTTAGCTGTGTGATTACCTAAGCCTCCTCAAAATGCTGTCAATGTACATATTTATCTTTTGCATACTTATTTCAAACAGGAATCAGAAACGAAGAATGTTCTCCCTCACAAGAAATGACAAGGTTCCATTGTAACCAGCATCGGTGCACATATGGTATTTATTCTGGTGTCTGAATATTATTTAAAAGTAAAAACATTATGTATGTATTCCAGCATTCGGAATGCAGTCAATCTACACCACAGCGGTATCACTCTGGGGTTACAGCACATTGCCACAGAGAATATAAATCACTCTAAACGTGGGATTAGAGCAGAACCAGTGTGCTGGCGGTTTGCTGAGGTAAAAAACGTTATCAATTTTCCTCTTGTAACAAAAACCTCTTGAACAGAGATTAAAACATTAGAAATACCCCAGTCTTTAACTGTTCTTAAAATGAAAGGCTCACCCTAGTTCCATCAGACCTTAACTTGCATGCAAACAAAGATGACTTTTGCCCACTACAACCAGCCAAGAGAAGAGCTCCCCACACAGGTTGTTAACACACGAAGATCCCTCGAAGGAACCACATCTTCCTCAACAGAACTAAGCTTGCAAGAGAAGGAAAAAGACTACAAAACCAAAGAAACCCTTTAGTGCCCTTAGAGGGTACACTAAAATCTCTTTGGGAAAGTGGTGCATTTAAATTTAAAACTGCAACGTGGAAGGACTTTAATACCCTTTCCCATAAATGATGGCACCTATGAAGGCATCCCAAAGATGTGGAAAATCTATATGGAAGGTTGTTATTTATTTATTTATTTACTTATTTTCTTGAAATCCAGATTCTCCATGTGCCACTGGGCTGCTGTCATTAAGAATCTATTCAGCTTTCAAGGTGGCTATAAATTTGAATGCTAGATTCTATTCAAAAACTGAAGTCAGTTTGTACTTCAGGGAGCAACAGGAGTGCAGGATCTTGAGAGTGTTCAACCATAGAAATCAAATGGTTAGTTAGTATTTTTTTCAGTCAGATGCCAAATGATTTTTTGCTCCAGTATTTGGCATGCATACTGCACTTTATGCATGAACTTGGCCTTCTTCTTCTTTTAATCGGTTCTGGTCTCTTTGGAGAGAAAGGGTGGAGACATTGATTATATACAACTTAAAAACAAGACATACACACACAATAAAAAAATTCTTATATTGTCCTCCCTTCCTTGATTGCAAAGATGCTTATGGTGCTCTTAAAAATTGCTTTTTCTCGTGTCAGTTGTTATCTACATAGAGTTCATAAAGTAATATTAAGACTTTTGGTTTTGCTAAACAAAAGCAAATCCAATTTCTGTTTGCGATTCTATCCTTCAGCTACCCTGCTGAGCAGGGCCAGCAAAGTGTGAGATGAGCAGTGGAGGCTGGGGAGAGAGGGAGGAGACAGCTTCTGCCCCTCCAGCTCCTCACACCTCCTGGTCCCTTTACTGCAAAGACGTGGGTGTTAACTGCTCCACAAGAACCTCGTGGCTTTGACTGAATGTCCGGAATTTTGCAGGAGCAAATGTGAACACCCTGATTTGGCAGTGCAAATAGGAATGAAAAAAGGGTCATTTGATCTATTTTATGAATTTGATGTAACTGATCTATTTCATGAGTGATCACAAATCTTCTACACATCTTTTCTGAGAAAACATACATTTCCAAGCAAGGATATGCATGTATTTGTGCAAGAACAAAACAAAGAAGCTAGGCCAATCAGTGTTTGATGTTTTGTTTGTCTATGTTATCTTTCAAAGAGGATCTCAGAGACCTTTAATACAGACATATTACTCATAATAGTGAGAACTAATTTTGAATCCCATCTCTACCTCCTCAAAATGTGAGTGTCTTCCTCATGCACCAAGGATAGAAAATTAAGCCAAGCACACATGGTCCCTAAACTGATAAGAGGTCATCAGGCAGGGCAGAAACCAACGATGCAATAACGGTAAAAACATGTGTGAAAGCTCCCACTATCATAGCTCCTGGAAGGAGAGATCAGTGGGGCTGTGTACATCTAAAGGAGGAGTAAAGGTTGAACTTGACTAGGCTAAGGACTGCATGTCTTTGGGTGGGTCATTAGTCTGTGACCAGTCTCTTTATCTGTAAAAATGAGAACACCCCAGACCTCGCAAGGCTGTTAAAGGAAGTACATGTGAGAACAGAGGTCAAGGGTGTCTCCTGGCTGCTCAATAAAAGTTCGCTTTCTCGTTACCCTCCCTTTCAACTAACCCTAAAGTTCATACTTTCTATACTAGGGCATACTCTAGCTTATAAATAAAAATGCTGCTTGTTTGTAAACAATTAGAAGTACAAATGATAGACCAGAAAATTATTGTCAAAATACAAATTCTCACTTTTTCCTGCATTGTACGACACTGCCATGAAAGCTATCTGTCTTTTGTGAGGCATTTGGACACTACAGTACAGGAAGTACAGATGCTGAAAGCCTGCGTTCTGATCCACATTCTTTCAGTATCTAGTTATGTGGCCTTGGGAAAATCAGTTTCCTTTAGTTAGATTAAATGATGTTCCACTCTAATTCTGGAGATAAATCCTAAAGTTCTACAGCAGATTCCTAATGTGTTAGTAACCCTAACACTCTGTTCCTACTTCCATGATAGTGCTGCTTACACACACCCATATACGTGTGTGTACACATGTACATATGAGGATATCTGCACATCCATATACACACCTTTCTCCCAAAGCATTTCAGAGTCTTATTGATCTTGGTATCCCCAATGCAGTGCCTGGCACAAAGAGGGACTAAATACATTTTTGTTGAGAAAAGGAATGAACAAATTAATGCACAATCAAGAAGAGCAGAATTTTCCCTTTAAAAACTCAGGTGGATCCAAACTGTGGTCGGTCACAAAGACTGAACAGAGAAAGGAGCAAGTTGGTCCCCCTGGGCAGAGGGCAGAAGAGCATCAACCAGGAGACTGGCTGTTAGTAAACAGTAACCATCACCAGGTAACTTCATCTGACTACTGCTTTCTCCCAAGAAACAAAATCTGAGATGTGCAGGGGGGTGGGGTGGGGGTGGGGATCTCTCCTCAGCAGTCCAAAAGGTGCCAGCCTTTTGGAGCAAAGGTTTAGTTAGAGGAAATGCCCTAAGGCCCACATCTTACAGCAAGCAGCACTTACCATTAGGTTCAAAGAGAATAAATTAGAATCAGAATTTCATCCTATGCTTCAACAATGGGCTATTTTCTCCTCTCAAAGGAAATACTCTGCCTTAGTCCTCCTAAAAAACACCACCTTCATATCTTATACATTATTTAGTGAATTCTTTGGGGGGAAAATCTCCAAAAAGAAAATAAAGAGTCTTCCTTGGTCAAGTATAAAAAAATGGAAACAAAGAAAGGCTAAGTGATATACTCCATGACATTCTAGTCTTCTGATATATAGAGCTAGAAAATTAAATCTTAAACTTCACAGTGGAAATCAGCAGACTACCCTTTATAAAATAAATACGGCGAGAACAGCCTTGAAAAGATGTAGGTAAGAGGGAGATAAGGCCACATCAGTACTTTGTGCAGGTAAAACAGAAGATGTGCCATTTAAAATAGGGCCCCAAAAGGCACAGTACCATTGTCAACAGGACCCAGTTCAAGTGAAATCCTGCATTCATACATTCACGCTTTTATTTTTTTTATTATTTTTTGATTTATTTAATCTTTATTGTATTTTTCTATTACCACTGAGTCCCCTTATAACCCCCTCCTCCTAGCAATCCCCACGCTGTTGTCCACATCCATGAGTCCTTTTTCACTTTTGCTCCATCCTGTTTGTGTGTGTGTGAGGATAACCAGAACCTACAATGTTTAAAATAAGTATAATTCAGATAAGCTGGCAGCTGTGTAATAAACTAAGAAACATATTTCTAAACCTTGTAAAATAAAACTTTTCCTTTTTCTTGATTATCCTGACTTTGAGGAACATATTGTGTAATTTCAGGGGTTGGGACAGTGATGAATCAAACATTTTAGAATCCTTTGAAATGCTGATGTATTTGTGGTTTCAGAGCTTTTTTTTTAAACCACCATATGTTTCAAACCCAAAGAATCTCCACCATGCATCAGCTGGATTTGAGGGTTTTATAAAAAATGTGAGTTATTTCTCTCTGATTGTTGGGAAACTCAGTTCCACAATATGGCTAATGCTCCAACATTTAAAAAAATTCATTAAAACAAAGCAAAATATACTTCCATCCCTACCTTTAAACAACACATTCCTGATAATTTTTTTTTAATCTTCAAAAGATAAATGGACTAAAAGAATACTCATTTTTAATGTGGAAAATAGTGAAATTAAGTACTGTTACCTTCCTCCATCAATTCCCTTTCTAAAAGGGGGACATTGGAAGGGAGTTGGGAGATGACCTTAAATTTCAGAATAAAGAAAAACATGATTTAAAGGAGAAAACTTGGGTGTCTGGAGATGTCAAAAGGCTCCACCATGTGGTGTACTAGAGGAAGTGCAGCATTTTGCGCTCTGGTACAGACTAAGGGTGTGGGGCTCTGAAGGTTGGGGTAGGGGGTAGGCACTGACATCCTAGAGGAGGAAAGAGAAGTTCAGGTACTAGAACTACCTCAGCAACTCAGCACAACTGTGTTAATGCCCACCACCGGGGGATGGGGGGTGATGGAGTTCAACATCACCAGTGCTTCAGAGTGTTAAAAAGCTGGGTTAAGTTAAGTAAATACCACTGGAAGCAGCCAAGTCAGAATTCTAATTCAAGTCCTCTGATTGAAAATCATAAATGCAGAGCTCATCACAAATACAGAGAACAGACTGGTGGTTACCAGGGTGTGGGGGTGAAATGGGTGAAGGGGGTCAACAGGAAAAAACATCCAGTTACAAAATAAGTAAGTGATGGGGATATAATAATGTACAGCATGGTGACTACAGTTAATAATACTATACTGCGTATTTGAAAGATGCTGAGAGTGCATATTAAATATATACACATATCCAAGCATTGCATTGTACACCTGAAACTAATACATTGTAGGTCAATTATACTACACTAAAAAATAAATCAAAATAAAATAAAATCTGGTATTCTGATGCTTCCATCTGTCTTTGAAAGGACACAGATCTAGAAGTGATGGTCAAAGGTTGCACACCAGTTGTCTGAAACTGGAATGGTAATCCTTTCATCTAAATTGCAGAACAGATTTATAGCTTTGTTTTTAAAAAGGACTGAAAGTATTTGTAATGAAAGATTATTTCCCAAATATATGCATATACACATACACATATATACACACATGTACGCCTGTAGAAAATATATTTGCTTGTAGAAAATTTGAAAAATATAAATATGGAGGAAAAAAGATATCACTTATAATTCATTTGAATATGTATTTTATTTATTTGTTTACACATAGAATTTATTTTTTTATATAACTGGGCTCATTCTCCATTTAAAATATTTAAGTCAGTATTCAACAATAAAAATATGGTTTCATATAGAATGATTAACTTATAAACACTAGGAAGGGAATAAGCACACCCTAACCTGTAAGTAGTGATGCAAGAAGCCTTCTGAGCAAATGTTTCAAAGATGACTGACCCTCTTATCCTTATTCTATTCAGGAAAGGCCTAAAGACCTGGTATGGAAGGAGGAGTGAAGAAAAAGGAACTTGGGCTCACTCCTGGCTTTACCAGCAACGGCTGCACAACATTCAACAAGTCACTCATCTCAGTTCACCTGCTCCTCTTTTGGAGCAACTGAGACAGACACCTCTGTCCTGCCTAACTCAGAACATCTGCAGACAGTACATGAAATGATGAAAATATGAGCCCTCTGTAAAACTGCCCAGGTACACACATACTCTTTAAGATTCTTGGTATTCTTTCACAAGGCATTTAGTACTGAGTAGGCACTCTCATGGGTCTCTTTTTCAACATTTGAACAGCAGTGTACCCTCCCTGGAGTGGTTCTTGTTTATCGGTGAGAACCAAGCACAGAATTTTCCTTTCCTATAGGTCTCTGGTTGCCTTGCCATACTGCTTTATGTCTAAAAATTCATTTCTTTTTTAATTCTAATAAAGTGTTCTGCCCGTGTACTATAAAGTAATTACATTCCTCCACCATTATCATTCTGCTTGACTTTGGAGCTCACTGTGTCACTTCACATTTTTTACGATCTCAGTCCTTCCGGTTGATCCAAATCATCTGTCCATTGTTAAATGGTTATACAGGTGACTGATTTCCCAACAGAACTTCCTGTTAGTTCTCACTGGATTTCTTTATGGTTATGCCATTCTTAACATAGTATGTCTCTCACTTCTTGCCCCGCCCTCAGCTGCCCACCCTTTTCGATCCTTTCTATAGGACTGCTAACTTTTTTCATCTATCAGATCCAAATGATAAGCTTCTATTATTATGTTTCCAAGATGCTGATGTATAAATGTATTCTTATTTGGTAAGCCAATCTGTGCATTTAATTTTTCCACAACTAACACTTAGGTGAGGCCTCTCATGTTCAATCTTGCTGGGATTTTTCTGTTTCTTTTCTCATGTTTAAATAAAAATCCCTTTTGTCTTGTCTGGGAAGAATACCTCAGAGGCAATAATACTAAGCCCAAGCCAGAGAGCACTGTACATTTGCCCACACATGCCCGAGTAGAGTGTGTGGTCCTAACACACCCAAATACCAGGACCAGGACACCTGGAGTACGTTAATGCACTCATGGAGTTGGGGGTGGAAGCACTGACCAAGTCAACATCCCTCAAGTTATAAATAGTGAATTATTTAACTAGACCTGCTATTAATCCTCTTGAAAATTTTTTTCAAAACAACTAAACAAAAAACTTTCAAACAACTTGAGTCTCATCTCTGCCAACTTACTTTTACCCCATTCCATCTGGCTGCCCCCTTCGCTTCCTGCAGCAATTTAGATTACTGTTAGGTCAGGGAAGGACAGGAAAAGGGAAGAGCAGAAGATTATCGAAATGAAAATGGAAGCAGCTAAGATAACAGAGTGAAAGGGATTAAAAAGACACTCATTCGTGAGGCTGATCAGAGTGGGGATGAACTAAGAAAAATTAATAGAAGATTCTAATATTTGTTTTATTTCCCCCAAGGAAAGGGGAGGGGGGACTCATGCTACATGTTTCACTTGTTTTGCTTAAATTAATGATAACAGAGTTTCAACACGCATTGTCCAATAACCCACAGTCTTGCCTTTTTCCTTTATATACATTCTCCCAGTGTCCTTGCTTATAGTACTGTCCTAGCTCTTCAAGGTTTGGCTCATACCCCACATGATCCATAAGGGTGCATGACTGCTCCACCTCACAGACCTCTCCCTTCCGAAGAATCACTGGGCGGCTGTGACATGCTGCTGGTTACTGCTCCCAGCCAGATGAGATACTTCTCCAGGGCAGGGGGCAGGGGGCACCTCTCACCCACCACCAGAACCTCTTCTCCTTACACTGAATGATGATAGCTAACACACTACCTCCATCTAATATAACCTGCTACCAAACTAGGGTCCAATGGCCACTGTTTTTGTTCTGAAACATAACTCCTGCGTGTTTGTGTTTGGCCATCTGGCTCCAGTAAAGCAGAACTGTGGCTCTTTGGCCAGCTCTCCCAGAAACGCCATTTAGAAGTGGTAATCAGAGCCCAGCACAAGGCCTAATCCCAGGCCATAGATTCCTATGATGCTCAGGGGCTGTCCAGGTCTCCAAAGAGGGTTTTCCATCTGTGGAATGCCCCTCTGACACAACAGTCCTGATTCATCCCATCCACTGTATAAACCTGCCTTGTTGAGCTGTAGAGACGGCACCACCACAGTACCACCCACCACCACCGTAACTGGAGAGCCCAGGGGATTCCTCATCTCTCAGTGATGAAACATCACAGAGAGCAACAGCTGTGGATGTGCAGATCTTCATTAGTCATCATGGCCACTCAGGTAACAACAGTCTTAGCATCTGTTCATGCTTTTAAAAAAATGTTTCAAAGAAAGAGAATTACTTACTGCCTTCCCATGTACAATGCAAAAGATTCAAAGCCCCTTCTACCCTCTTCCAGTGTGCCAGATGAAAGAACGCATACGCTATTGCTTCACTGTCCCCTCTCTTCAGGATATGTTCTGGGGGTAGGATTAAGCTTTTCATTTCTAGTAGGTACTGAAATAAAAAAGGCAGGAGACAGAAACATTAATACGCAGCAATTTGAAATTCAATACTGAAAATAGAAAGGTTGATTTCCCAAAAACCACCACTCATAAGCATTTCATCAAACCCGCATTTGAAGGCAATGAGTAAAATATCCAGCAATCCAAAGTTCGCTGACAGATAATTAGCCTTGTAATAGTTTAGTACAGTGAAGATCAGAGGCTTTCAGGCTAAGATAGTCTAATCAAAGAAATAAATATGGACTCAAACAGCAAAAAGGAAAATTTAGATGACACATTAATTTGGTATAATTTTGTACCCAGAATGAAAATATACAAAACAGTTACACGAAGGCTAGAAAGTCATATGACAGACCAACTGTGCCAAAAGAGACTTGAGATTGACAAGCACTGCCCATGATTTTTTCTATACAGACGGATCAAGGAAAAGGACCTAGGCCGCACACAGGGCTGCCCTTCACTGCTCAGATGCTGGAGGGAGGAGGGGTAGAACCTGGAGCACAGGAAGGCCCGAAGAAGGGGAGCAGTACAGACCCCAGACTGTAATGTCCTTCTAGGTCCTTTCCCAAAGACTGGAGGATTCTCAGCTCGCACCTCTTCATTCCTATCTTCTACAAAGGAGGTGGGAGAACAAGGCAAGAATGAATATTCTTTCTGGAGGCTCAGAGAAGGCCATGTTCATTTGTAGTTTTTTTTGTGTTTAGAACGGAAAGGGAAACAAATCTAGGGTGGTATATTTTGCAAACATTAACTTCTCTCCGTTGGCTGATGTCCTCCCTGTGCTCTGTTACCCATGATCTCCCCTCCCCACTTGTCCCCAACACACACACACGTACCCCACCACCACCTACCACCATCACACCAACCTACACATTTCCTTTCCAATGGCGACCAGCAGATGACGGAGGGATGTGTAGTTGACATGGAACAAACACAGCAAACAAACAGTGCTATGAGGTGTTCAACAATTTTAACATCACAAAACATGCTTGTGGATTCAACTGTCAATGGAAATTTATGAAAGAAGGTGAAGACTAGAAGAATCCTGGTGTATGGAATGGAGATTATAGTACACCTATCGATGTTTCATTATCATCTCGCCATAGATTTAGACGCTTTGGGTCTGCTGTGTGCATTGGCCTTTGAGCTTTCTCTCCTGTTGGCACACAGGAGGCAGGAGGACACATTTTTGATTCAACAAATGGAAGTTTCCTCACTCTGGTTCTGATACTTGAAGAAACCTCAAAGCCTCAGGCCTCCAAGCAGGAGGACTAAGGAAGTGGGAGAGCCCGCCCAGAGAGCAGTGGAAAACAGGGATAGAGCCACCACACTTGGGGGTGGGTGGGAAAGAAGGCCTTCCTCAGCAGAGAGACTTCTTCCCAGGCCAGTCCGTGAAAGGTGTTCATCCTTTTGATGGGAACTCCTCAAACATGAGTTCCAAAAAAGCTTTTTGGTCATATGCCTTTTTAAAATTCTACAAGTTACTGCTTTTCTTCTCCATCTTGTTTTAAAACAGTGCAAGGAAAACAAATTTTTAGAAAAAAATAACAACTTTGAATTATCCAGTAATCCAACTAGCACTGTATTTATAATGAATACAAGCCATAATATAAATGTAAAGGTGAATTTTATGTTCAGAGATATTTGAGTATCCTCTTGTGATTTTGGTACCATAATACAAGCCATTGGACTGCATGTTGCTACCACCCAGGATGATCTTAAAAGACCCCAAAGGCTATGAGTCATGAAAAAGATATATAACTTACAAAGTGCTATGAACTGTATTAATTGTGTTAGAGCAAATTAAAGAAGGAAAACCATTTGGTTATTCTTAATAATCGAGAGAACAAAAGGAAAAACTTCTTACTTAATGAAAGCCTTAGAATAAGGTTTTGATTTCTGAGTTTTCTAATAATTTATAGCCTCCTTGACTACCAAACAGTCCATTTTAAAAGAAGGATCATGGTCTGTGAACTTTGAAACAGTAAGTGTGAAAACCACTAGCTCATGTGCACAGGTATACAGAGATCTCTTCAAGTCCCTAATAATCAGATAGTGGCTGGAAAAAAAGCATAAACTACCTCCATGATTAGGAAAAGCTTTCAAAGTCATTTCATAAGCATCTTTAAGAAAACTCTTCTCTTGGCCTAAGGAACCTTCAGGAATAGAGGTACCTGAGAAGAAGTGAGCCTGGTAGCCACCCACACCTGTTGGTAGAAGTTGAAACAAACCAGAAGGGGGTGGGGCTGAGGAAACTTGGGGAGGAGAATTTTTAGAAAGTTACCTACAAAGAGATACAATAGATCTGCACTGTCCAATATGGAAGCCTCTACCACATATGGCTATTGAAACTTAAATCAACAAAAATCTAATAAAATTAAAAATTCAGTTTCTGAGTCCCACCAAGCATATTTCAAGTCCTTTAGTGCTATGTGTAGTTGATGACGACCATACTGAACAATGCAGAGATATTTCCATTGTCACAGAAATTCTACTGGGCAGCACTGCTGCAAACAATGGAAGTTTCAAATCTTCAAGTAACCAACAATTCTTAACTTGAAAAAATTTTATAGACACCCATTATAGTAATTGTAAGTGTAGTATTGTATCTACTGATTAAAAATATACAATATGGCAAAAGCTACAATAAATGTAATAAAACAAGAATTCATTTAAAAGCACTGTGGCCACCAGGGCATCTACGTATATTGGGAAAATAGTACCTGTGTGTGAGACGGACGTTTCATTCGGCCTGCAGGCTGAACGTGGTGCATATGGCTTCAAGGACATTGCTCACAGTCCCTAATGTGGGCTGTGATGTAATGCTCTGTTTATCCCCTAAGCCCCCTCTGATCTTCGCATATGTGGACTTCTTACATACCACCTTTATTAGTTATCCATGTGTCTTTCCCCTCAGCTTAATCGTAAGATCCTCGAGAGCATGAATCTCACTTCCCAAGAAGTCTCTCACTGAGTGTCCTAACAGCTTCATGAGGCTAACCAGAGCAACTCACCAAGGAAATGTAGCTGCCTCCTCCTCACATCCACTTTATGGCAGAAATAGGTTATGCCTATAAAGGAGATTCATGCACCTATATGGTTCCAAACAAAATACTGGCTCTAACTAAATGACAAAGGCTAATAACAACAATGTGTTATGTTTTTTGCCAGGCTTACAATGGCTGGCAAGGTCAGTTCTCAACATATGCAACGTTTAAATTAGAAAGACATGGAGCATTTCCCATCTTACTTGTCAAGTGAAAAATAAATGGGAAAGGGCAGAGATCAATTAGAATAACTGTAACTCGCAAATCAGAGAACACTCTTTGCCTGTCTATTAATAACTATTTGGGGTAGTTATTAGTTAAG
>PVKM010032566.1:0-16344 GCA_004027735.1 Carollia perspicillata
TCTCGTTGGGGACGCTCTCCTCTAAACCAGAGCACGCAGGGGAGGGCTCTCGGGGGCGCGTTCTCTTTGTGATTTCAGCTAAAGAAGGAAATCTTATTTATTTACTTAATTTTATTGTTCAGTTACAGTTCCCATTCAGTGTTGTTTTGTGTTGGTTTCAGGTGTACAGCATAGTGGTTAGATAACCATGTGCTTTACAGAGCGCCTCACCCCCCCACCCGCCATATTTCCGTCCCCACCTGGCACCGATGTTGTTGGATGGGCCAGTTTGATTCAGGATTCCATCCACGTGAATCTGAGCTCCGGGAGGGCAGCCACTGTGTCTGCCTTCCTTCTTACTAGGTCCCCTGGGTCTAACCAACTGCTTGGGACATAATAGTTGTTCAGTAAGTGTTTTGTGAATGAATGAGTGAATGAATGAGTTCTGCCCACGGAGAGTCCTTTCCTGAATTCATGTCATGCTTGTATGATTATATAGAACTTTGATGGAATTGGTGTAGAGCCAACCGATTCGAGATGTAATCGTCGTATGTGACCTTTAATGATGTCAGCACTGTCACTATAAAAGCGGTTTTAGAGACCTGCCAGTGTCAGAAGAAACATCTGTAGCACACACTGAGATATTAAATCGATTCCAGAGGCCCAAAGTGCACGCGGATGTCACTCCTGGACTACTGTTAGGGGCTTCGGGGGAGGAAATGTTACTGACCGCTGAGTTTAATTCTTAAGGGAACACATCAGTTTTAATCGTCAGGGTTCTCCATGACTGCCAGCAGTGGGCTGGAAAAGCATGCCCATAGGGCGGGGAGGGCAATGATATTATGCTCTGGCACAGTGACATTGCTGTCTTAATAGGACACGAAGGACAGTGATGCACGCGGCACATGATTCTGTACTCTGTGTGTGTGTGTGTGTGTGTGTGTGTGTGTGTGTGTTCCAGTTTGAGGTCATCAAGGGGAATTCTTTCAGAAAAGCAAACCGAAGGTTCTAGTCTACCCCTGTAGGGGTTACTCATTCCACAAATCTCATCTGGAAGGTCATTGATTTAGATGAGGACCTGTGAAATCAGCCATTTACAGGATAATTCAGCTTTTGATGTGCTTCCTAATTCAGGTATCAGCAATGGTAGTGATTTGGGGGAAATTATTTGTGGTAAGAGAGGCCACATCACACTTCCCCAGATTCGCTGAACAGTGGTTTTAAGTTCAGAAATCCATCTGCCTATGCTGAATGATACTTTGAAGGTGTGCCTACGTGATATCCAGGATTTTGCCTGTACGCATGAGCTCCGTGCGGTAGTCTTGCTTCGGAATGCCATTTTAGTTCTTCATGTACACAAACCAGATAGAGAATCTTCAAAAATATAGATCTATTTTAGATGAAATGTTTAAGTTTAATAGCAAAATGACAATAATGACAAATTCTGCAACTTATTAATAGCTAACATATGGAGACTGCATGATGTCATGGTCCAGCTCTGCTAAGGACTAAACACATCACGTCTTATTTAACTCCCATGACACTCCACAAGAGGCTCCAGGCTTATGCCTTTGGTGCTCCCCAAAACCTCTGTTAATCAACCCGCCTTACCTGATTTTTTTCTCAGATTCTGTCTCCTGACTAAACTGGACCAAGCATTGAAATAGCAATTATTTCACGTCAAGGTACCAGTATACTTGATATAAAATGAGATACCCAAGTTTGCTGGGTCTGTTGCATCAGTATCAAAACCCAAGTTGATGTTACCTATATTTTGACAAGAGGGACGCTCTCTCAGGCTCTGTGGTGATCATTATCTTGGCTGAGTGTGTGATCCCAAACTCGAGCTCCAAACTTCAAACTTAGCTCCTTATTTCTAATAATGGCTAAACATTATAGCCAGAATTTTTGCTCACCTACTTCAGCATCCTTGATTTGAAAATTCCTCCTCTTTCATTTTGAGCTCAGTGTAAAAAACATAAAATCACCATGGTGACAACTGGCCCCTCCTCAGAGCACGTTCAAATTAACGCTGAGCTTTTCTTGAACGTTGCTGTGTCTTGCCTACAAATTGTCCCTTGGAGTCACTCCAAGGTCAAGGGAACTTCTTTATCACTTAAGGTTGCCTTTAAGGACACAAAAGAGCAATTTGAAGGTTATGATCTGGAATTGATCAATTTGATAATAAATAATTCTATCATGTTTGAGTCAGGCAAAGTATTTACAAGGGCCCTTACATTTAAAAAGTGGTAGGTGATGGTGGATCGAAGAGCTTCATATAATAAAAATAGATATTTTCTTTTTTTTCTTAGAATGTCTGATCGAGGCATTCATTGAGGATTAGGAATTGAGAAAGTTACCATGCATAATACAGAGGTGGACAAAAGTAGGTTTGTGGTTATGAGTAGGTGAAACACAGTTAATAAAGCTATTGTAATCATCATAGCCTGCGTGCCTTTTCCCATATAAACAACTGAAAACCCGCTTGTGCCCACCCCTGTGTTCCCCGGAAGCGACTCTGCATTCCCGGCAACTCCTACCAGCCACAAGTGAAGAGTGGTTCTCTTCCAGTGGGGAAGGGCCTTCTCTTGAACTGAGCCTGAGAAGCAGAGCTTTATCCAAGCCCACCCTGGATGCCACTCTGGCAACTGACGTCACAGCGACACCCCCTCAAACAATCCTGGAACAACTCTTTGGAACTCTGCATGTGCCAACAGTCATTCTTAAACACCACAATTTTTTTTTTATTTTTGCTTATAGTCTGTCCCCCTTTTGCTCTTCATGTGACTTCCACGTGACTTTCTTTCTCTGTACCTCTGATTTCTGACTTTCAAAATTGGGGAAACAGTGATCTCCTCTTTAGAGAAGTCACGGGGATCCGAATATGTTGGGGAATGTTTATCAGGATTTGGGAGTGCTGACCCTCTCCCTCATGGCCTGGGAAGTCCTCATGGTGTTCATCTCCTAACCAGAAGTCAAAGGCACCTTCCTTTGTCTCCTCTTCCCCTCAAGTATTTTGGAGACTTCCTAGTCACTGTCTTCTTTTCCCTGAAGGAAATGCAAGTGAGCCAGCTGCGAAGTGGCGGAGTTTGCACGCACCTGTTTGTTTATTTTTCAGAACGTAATTGGGAATGTGCCCGTTTCTGTGGTGCACTCCAAGCAGATTCAGGCACACAGAAGACAATCGCAGCCTCACATTGTACATCTATTGCATGCAGAGTTCGCTAGTTGGCGTTTTGCAGAGATATAATTATCAGACATGCTTGGAACACAAACTTTAAATGGGGAGATGAGACACTAAAAAGTAACCAGGGACATTAATGAAAAAACAACGGTGTAATGATAACTCCTTATCGGGCACTATGAAGCTCTTTATCCGTGGCTCTTAATGTACTTGATGCACTTTACTATCATCGAGGAAACTTTAAGCACACACACACACACGCACACACAGAGCCTGAACGCCAGCTTCAGTGATTGCGATGTAATCGGTCTAGACCGGGGTGCACATGTCCGTATTTTGCAAAGGCTCTGTAGGCAGTATGAGATGATCAGGCCCGGGAACCATAGTGCCTCCCTGTCTCACCCCCAGGCATTTGCCTGCACAGTTCAGAGACTGTAGCCAGCTGCCCTGTTTTCTGTTGGTGCAAAGCTCATTCCTTCTTTAGAGGCTTTGCTCTACCTTGTCTCTTTACCTGGATCTGCGCATGGCCATTTCTCCTATGCCATTTAGCCCTCAGCTCATGCATCCTCTTATTGGGCGTCACAAGGACAGGGCCTTCCGGGGTTGTGCAGTGCGTCACGGGGGTGGCCCTAACTGAGGCACCATCTTTCTGACTAGCCCCCTTCTTCGGTAACTCTCACATCAACTTGTTTTATGTTTTTTTCCTTTCCAAGTTAGTAACTGACACCAATTTGTTTACTGGTTTATACTTTTATTTTTTAATCTCTTTCCTCTAAAAGGTTGGGACCAAGAGAGCAGGGTCTTCTTCCCAGTTTTCCATTGTTGTATTTTTCTGGTGCTTAGGATAGTAACTTGGATGCATACAGTAGGCGCCCAATAAATGTGAATGTTCTGTGTGAAGCTGAGAATTCTCTGCTGTGAGGCAGTAACATAAGGTAGTTGAAGTTCATTGGGAAATCTCAATAGCTGAGGTATGGTTCTGAGGAGACTTCAAATAAGACGGTGGCCTTTGCTGAGAGGCCGGGAGGATGGTGTTTGTATAGGGAGCTGCATCTCTCAGGGGCCTGAGCAAGTCATGCCAAGAGTAGAGCACCCTCGTTAGCCTGACTGGGATGAGCAAGCCATGATTAAAATTAATCCAGTCTCGTAATACAATGAAATCATCCGAAGTGAAAACAGTATTTGGAAACAGATCACAGTTGGATCTAGTGCAAATGTCTCTTATATGTTCAAAACTGCTGTGCAGAGCCGACAGCATGCCTAATTCCAGGAAGAACTTGGAAAGCTATATCTTCATATTCAACTAATAGTCTCGGAAAACTAAGCAGCAGCTAATAGTAATAATAATGATGATAACACCTATCATATTGAGTGCCTCCTTAATGCTGGGCATTGGACCAAATACTTACATACATTCTATCATTTTAACTTTCCCCAAACCTTCTGAGGTGATTAATATGCACAGTTTACCATCAGCAAAACTGAGAATTAGAAAAGTCAAGCAATTCATTGACTGAAGTCCCACCCCCTGGAAATGGTTGGAATGGGAGCCGAGCCCAGAATGTGGACCCCGGAGCTGCTGGGCCCACCTAAGGGCTGCGTTGCTTGGTTTGGACCCAGCCTCATCGGGCATGACCCTGATGAGATTAATTGGATCGCAGCTAATTAGAATTTCAATAAAAGGTACCAAAAGTCTTCAAATTCTAATTTTGTAAACTTTTAAAGTCCATTATTTGGTGTTTGCAATATACTTTCACAAAGGAAAGATGCTAGGAATAGTGCTCAGGTCCCAGGCCACAGAAGCAAAACAGGCAAAAAGAAAAAAAAGAAAAAGAAAATGCCCATTCTATTCTTGGTTGATACTGAAATTGCATGCCAATGCCCCAGGAATGGTTTAATTAAACAGGTGAAAAAGATGTTCGGATGATTTCGTACAGATGCCGAAGGAGGTCAGGGGCTCTTTCGTGGACTTTAGGTGGATTGCCATGGCTTTTATGACATATGATCTCATTTCAAAGTGAGTTTTTTTCCTTTCGTATGACGATATCCCTTCTCTTACAGTGCACTCCTGTAAGGAGTGGGAGGGTGTGGACAGGATATGCCAGGGCATTAGGCGTATTGTATGGAATAGGGCATCTGGAATTAAAGACAGAAGCAGAGGGGCGAGCATACAGAGATTTTAGAGGACAAATCTCTTGGGTTAGGCTCAGTCACCTACCTGTTCTTGGCTTGGATTGCTTTACTGGTTTCCAGAGCCTAGAGTTCTGGCTATGGGGCTGCAGGTAGCATTGGAGCCAGGGGAGGAGAGGGCAGGAGCCCTGAGCAGTCAGCAGGCAGGCCTCGTCTGCAAGGCCTAGGTGTTTCTAACCCAGGGAAGGCACGGCTTCCTCTGTCTGCAGTGATAGAGGATTGACAGGTTATATAAAAAGGTAATTCTGTTGAATTCAGGTACCAGTACAAAGAAAGTACCAGTTCCTGATAATCAGCTTCAATTGATATTGAGTGCACAGGTGGGCTTATTTTTCTTTTCTTTTCTTTTTTTTTAATGACTTATTACTGTCAGAGAAGAACAGTAATAAGCCATTCTACTATATTTCCTTTAAAAAGTGGATCTACTGCTGGTTTGTTCTTAAAACAAATAGTTAATTCAAAACTAACAGAATTCTTTTTAAAAAAGATGGTAGTTGCTTATTTACTTCGTCTCAAAGGTTTTCTCTTTTTTTAAAACTTCAGTCTCCCTAGCAACAGAGACATCTGTCTCTATTCTCTTAGTCATTAAAGCCAAAGAAAGTAGCTGCTTCAAAAATAATAAAGGCAATTTCTATGAATTGGGTGACTGTTAATTGTTGCCAAGAAATCTTAGTGAGATAATGAGGCATACAGCAATTGACAAAGATCTTTTCATTGATGTGAGAGCTCCCAGCTAGCCCATGGTGGTTAGCTAATATATACAGTGCCATCGATGAGGTATTGTGTGATTTGCTATGTAACACAAATAGAGAACTGATCTTTACTCTTTCTAATTTCTTTCAGAAGTAGGCCTCGCTGTGATTTCTCTGATTGCTTAGTAACTAATCATACCTTGGAATTCCAGGGAATACACTTGCCCATTACGTTGCACGAAAGTAGAAGGGTCTGCAGCATTCACAATGGAGATCAATGCGAGAAATAGTATAAAGGTTGTTGCTGGTGTTAAAACACAATATACCTCTTATTTGAGTTGTAGATTCTGCAAAACCGTTTGAGTGAAAAATACTTAAAATTGCACTCAATTTTAGAATGTATATTGGCATTTGTGCTAAAACCGTTTGCAGGCCCCTTATAATGAAACCCGAATCACCCTCTACAATCGCTTCACTAGTAAACACAAAACAGTTTTTCAGCGCTTTCTGCTTTCCCAGCACCCAAGGAAGCAAATTATATTAAGTAACTATTTTTTATTATTGGCCCTGTGTTTGCCACCTCCCTGGCTGTGTGTGAAACTACTGTTAAATGGGTAATAGCAGAAGGACAAACCAAGTGCATAGAAACAGCATTCTGTGTGTATGTGTTTTTTTTTTTAAATCAGAAAATATGACTCTGATAACCAGATATGGAATAATTCATTGTATTATTGGCCCCATAACCAATTTTAGTTTCTTGAAGGTGGTGTGGGGGTTGATCACAAATGGGAAGTGTAAAAAATGATGAATCTAATTTCAGAATCAGGATGTTTATAAAATTCACACACGTGTGAATAACCATCAAGGAAAACACAGTGGATATTAAATTATCAATTTTAGTAGATATTTGAGTAAGAATTTTGCTCTTACATGTTTAAGAAATAGAGGGACTAAAACGTGTTTTCAATTCGCAATGACATTTATTTTATATCAAACTGCAGATATACATAGTCTGGTACATTGTACAAATAATTAAAGCATCGTTGGTTAGAAATTGGATGAGATTTTGGAATAAAACTATAGACATAGTTAAGCAAATCTTTTTAGGGTAGTGATGTTTTATAATTTTTGCAGTATTTTTAAAAACTCTTTAAATACAGATATTTCTAGTAAACTCTTATGAATAAAAGACCTTATCTTTTATAAATTACAGTTTTCACCTGCATAATTTCCCGCTGTTCAGGTGACAAACTGTTAATTTCCTTTCAAGATGTTTCTAATCAAATGAGAGTAGCAAAAAAAATTTCTAACAACCAAGTAGAAATATACTCGTATAGCTGTTGGTGACTTTTTATCGAAAGTTTAAAAAATTCAGTGTCGAGAAAATCTTGGCACTTGACGTGGCGTTCACAGCATCCTCGGGAGGATCTCGCAGTCACGGGAATGGCTTTGTTGATCAAGATTTACCAGATTGTCTAGCAGCATGTCACTGAACCTCAGGTGGAGGCCTCGAAATGAGTGTTTGTCTCACACGAGGGCCATGCGGGGAGAGGATTGATCTCTTTCCCTACGTAAGGACTTGGGAACCTCTGGCTCTTGGGCCAGACTGACCGATCCACTGCCTTGGTTATATGCTCTGTGAGCTAAGAATTATTTTTACCATTTTAAATGACTGGAAAAAAATCAAAACGAGAAAGATACTTGGCAACATGTGAAAATGATATAAAATTAAAATTTCAGTGTCCCAAAAGGAGGTGGGTTTTTTTTTGTGTGTGTGTGTGTGTTTTTTTTTTTAACACAGCACACCCCTGACTTACATATGGTCTGGGGCTGCTAGAACGTGTCAACTGCAGAGTTGATCTGGGCCCCAAAGCCAAAAATATTTACTCTCTGGCCCTTTCCAGAAAAGGTTTTCTGACACCTACTTCAGCTCTGGGTTATATTCTCTGGTGCGTTCTCTAAAAATGTGACTGCTGTATTCTAATATCATACGCATGCAGCTAAGGTTCAATGAGAACTTTGCTGTGCCAGGGGCTCTCTGCTAAACATTTTGTGTGAATCGCTGCCCTGCCCCCCACATTCCTACCGCAGTTCTAGGAGATGGCTGCTGCTGCTACTCCCGCTTTAGAGATGAGGAAACAAACAGAAGAGACCGGCCCGGTGCCAGCCAGTTACCCATGCCTTCCTCTCTGCGCCCTGCCTTAGCAGCCACTTGTGGGAAGGAAGGACCAGGTGGACTCCTTCAGGTTCTAGAGTGGCAGGAAGAGGGTGCGGATACCACATGCGTACAATGCAAGTAAATCGACCATGATCTCTGGTGAGGGCCTGGAGTGAAAACCTGACTTTTGTCATCCTTCCCTGTAGAAGAAACGGGCCCAAAGTCGTCAAAGGGTTGTGCTGCTTTTCAGCAGTGGTTCTCAGAGAGCGTAGCTGGAGGGGTGCTCACCGACCAGGGGGCTAGGAGAAATGCCCTCGACGGCTTTCTAAGAGGAGGGCGTGGGGGTGTCTGGGTTCCAGAGGGTGAATGAGAGTGAACAGGTGACGGGAAGGAGGTCACGCACTGTAGCGGGCTGGTGGCACTTGATGCTGCTAACTCGATGGCCTATTTAAAGTTTTGAAAGTCATCCTAGGTGGAGACTTGCTATCTTATCTGTACACATTACAGCTTCATCGAGGTATAATTGGCGTACAACAAACTACACCAATTTGATGGGTACAATTTGTTGGGTTTTGACACGTGTATTTCCATGAAGCCATCACCAGAATCAGTTTTGTTACAACTTTCAAAACTTTCCCTGTTCCCTTTAGGAATCTACCCTTCTCTGCTCCCCCAGTTCCCAGGAAGCCACTGTTTTGCTTGCTGTCCCTGTAGATAAGTTTGGATTTTCTAGAATTTTATATGAAGGAGTCATTCAATATAGACCATTTGGGGGGATGTGGGATCTGGTTTCTCAGACTCAGTGAAAGATTTACCCGTGTGAATCAATAGTATTTTTTGTTATGTGAATCAATAGTATTTTTTATTGTTCTTTACAGTTCTTATGACAGAAACTAAACAGGAAGCTGCATCACTCCCCACAGTCTAAAATCTAACACTGATTTTTTTTTGCTTTGTTTATATAGTCCACTGAGAGTAAATCACCAAAGTCTTCCTCTTAAGATTGATCATTTTTGCCATGATTTGATGAAGCCTTTTTGGTGCATGGATGGGTCACCTAGACAGGACCTGGATGAGGTCACTTCCAGTTGATTTTCTTATCCCCTTGAGTTGGGAAGCCAACTCTTATCGAGAGGCCAGAAAAGTTCTTGAAAACCTCAGCTTTTGTGACTTAAAATTATAGAAGTCATTGTATTTCTTTGGGGCAGAGGCATTTCCTTGGCAGATGAAATATCCTTGGGGGTGTACTGACAAAAGCATGTTAGATTTAAATTTAAACATATTTATACATTCAGCAAATATTCTGTGGGCTTTTAATATATGTCAGTTACTGAGTTTGGTAGCAAAGACATGGCCCCTGCCATGGAGGGACTTGTAGTGCCATAGAAAAGGTACATTATATGCACTAATTCACAAACAACTATTTACTGAGCACCTATTATATGCCTGGTTCTGAGTTAGACCCTGGGGAAATGTCTACCTCCCTTTAATCACAGAGCTTACTTTCTAGTGAGAGAGACAGATGATAAGTAAGAGAGCAGATAAATGTGCAGCATGGAGGAATTTTTGGATAGAAATAAACGGAATGATGAGATGGTAATTCAGGAATGCCATTTTACAAAAAGAAACCCTCGGCCGCTATGCTGAGTAGCAAGGTGGTGGACCAAGAACATTCCAGGAGGCACAGAGAACTCCAAGTACAAAGATGGTTGTGGCAGGGCCTTCTTATTGAATGGACCACAGAGGAGGAGGGTTGGGCTGGGAAGAGCGGCCAGGTGAAGACTGGCTTCACACAGAGGTGCAGGTGTAGGCAGGTGGGATCCTGTAAGGTGTTGGCAGCCATGGATAAGAGGCAGGGTTTTACATTCTATTGAAATGTAGCAGGGAGTCCCTGGAGGAGTTTAAAGGGGAGAATATCTGACTTTGTCTTCTATGTTTTGATTTTATTTTAAAAACAAAACCTAGTTAACACAACCACATAAATCAAACTCATACAATTCAATGGACATCTTAAGTGTCCAGATTGCGTTTTGACAATTGTACTCAACCATGTATAATCACCATCCAAAACAAGATACGGGACATTTCAATTCTGAGAAAGTTCTCCGTGGCCTTTCCTGATTTGCTTTAAAAAAAAAAAAGATCAACATTGAGGAACTGTGCAGGGGATCCATCTCCATATTGTCATCTCACTTGCATTCTCATTTGCCACTTCCTGATCAGAACCCTTTGTGGGAATCACGGTGCCCCTTCTTGCTGTCCCCCATCAGTTTCTCACCACTCACCTTCCGACCCGGTCACTCTCCTGCAGACTTCCCTGGGTACTTTCTTTTTAAGGCCACTTCCCAGTGCAGTTCCGTTCCTTCCTCCATTCTATCCATCCGAAGTCCACACGCCTTCCGGCCACGGCTCAGTTTCTACCTTTTCACAAAGCCTGAAGCCTGTAATTAATGCATTTCAGAACAATGCATGTTCCCTGAACACCGATAGGGTTTCTCAGCCATTCCACACTTTTTATTTATACACTCTAGCAAAAGAGCACAGAGAAATATATGGCTCTAATGAGAATGAATATTTTAAATGACTTAGAACAAATAATAATAGAGGGAGGAAAGGCAAGTAGATTCTCTCTCAATGCAGCCTTGTCGTTTTTAAAGGGATAGTCTCATGCGACGTGTGCGAACGCTGGCCCAAACGCTGTGCCGTCTTGGTTTGGTAAAACTGCTGAAGCCGTTTGGTTTTTTTCCTGTATCTTGCACGGTGAGCCTTTTTTGTCTGCGATCTGGTCAGCCAGTCATGAAGGCTTACACACTCCAGAGAACGCTGGGTGCCTTTGCCGGGTGCAGACTTCACTGTCTGCTGCCTCGTCATCCATCTAAATGCTAACTAATGCCTCTTTTCGAGAAAGTCGAATGCCCGAGGCTTGTCAGTGGTGGGCGTTTGCCTGAGCTAGTCCTGAGGCCTGTCGAGGTAATGGATCGGCGGCATTTGCTTGTTTTAAAGATGATTTGATCTAGTGCGTTCTGCGTGGGTTGACGTGTTAAAAATTCGGGATGTTACTTGTAAAGAATTGCAGAGAAACCGAGGGCAAGTGGGACTTTGGCCAAGATTTTCTTCCTTATTGATGCTACCATCACAAATATTTAATTGGCATCAAGGTAAATATTCAAAGGTTAATGTAGCATGCTGTTAATGGATAATGAAGGCGTGCGGTCCCTCCAGCCTCACTTTGCTCCTGGAATGTAATTACCGATGTAGGGACAGTCAGGTGAGGATGCAGCACGTCACCTCCCGGCACTCACGTGAGAAATGGTGGCTGCTCTGAGGCAGTGGGTGCATGTTGATGCATTTGTCACAACCCATCACTTGTATTTCCCTTGTTTTAAGACCCAACATCAGTGAATGAGATAGTGCTTTTTGGCGGAAAGACAATGATGCCCAAGACATAGCCTTATTCCAAAGTGGAGTGAAATTTATTTCTAATGCAAATTCCATCTTTGGCATCTCCTGGGTGGCAGGAGGTGAAAGGCCCTCCCTAAACGTCTTTTTTCATGGCTCGTATTCTTCTTTGTCATGTTCCTCACATACGCTTGGGAATGGACCTGGTGCATAATAAGTGCTCAATGAATGCAGCCCAGGACTCTTTTTATTTTCTTGCTTTTCCAGGTGATTATGTCCTTTTTTTTCCTTTCTCATGGAGAGTTTTTCTTTCTGCAAATTATTTCTAATTTCATGGCTGTTGCAGTGTCAGTGACAACAGTGTTTGAATGATGTCACTTAGACAAATTCTGGCATGATATAATTTTTATCTTTTTCTCTTCTTAAAAATTCTGTGAGTCATAGGATTCTATTCCAAGAAATTTAATTATGCTGAAATATATTGTATATGGTCATTGTCTGGGAAATGAGTACAGAGTTACCTTATGCTGTTATTTCTGCTCCAGTGCATTATTTTTAAAATACTTAACAAGAATCCTGACAAATCACAAGAGCACGTGGAACTATTTGACCTCATGGGCCCTGTGACATTTAAGGGCAAGTCACACCAATGCACATGACCAGAGAATGACATGCTCATGTGATCACTCCTTTCTTCATTGCTTGTTTCTAATTGGGTTTTCCATTTAGATAATTGTATTGAGAATCAAAGAGAGTGGCTTTTGAATGATCAGTAAGTATAAGGCCCCTTTAAACTTAATACCTGCAAGAAAACATGAAAATGTGGGATTCGAGGTTGCGCATTTGGGCCACGTGCCCTGACCGCGGGCACCGGCTGCTGCTTCCATGGGTGGCTCAGCCTGTCTCCTCTCCGAGTTCGTCATCCCGGCTGTTTCTGCCTGTTTTCTTGTTAAAGATGAGATTAGCAGCTGTTAAATGCATATTAGAACCCAAGAGAGACTTCGAGATGAAAACAGAAAACTTGAAAACACACTGAGGAAAAGGGAGCCCCTTCAGGAGGGAATGATCCGTTTTAGAAACATTTTTGCCTAAAACAGACAGTTTTCTGAGATCCAGTTTCCCTGCTTGGGAAGGTTGTTCTGTTGATAGATGGGAACCAAAGGGGTGCAAATTGAGAACAACATTACATCAATAAACATGACTTTTTCATTTTATGTTGACGAAGAAAACTTAATGGTGACATTTCTCTAACCATGTCCGTGGGAGGCGTTCTGCATTAGCTAGCCAGGGGGTCTTGTTACAATACAGAATTCTAGGCTCAAACGCCGATGTGCGAATCCACACCCCTGCAGCCAGGGCCCCGGGCCTGGGCATCGGCTGCTTCAGGTGGTTTTTAAAATTCCTGTGTGTGAGAGCTCTTCACCGAAAATACGTGGCTTTTGACTTTATTCCCATAAAACTGTTAACAGGGTGGGATGCAGCATCCGACCCGCTGGCTGTGTCCCCCCCGCCCCAGCTCTACCACTCCCTGTGGCCTTGCTCAGTTACTGGACCCCTTGGTTTCTCACCTGTGAAATGGGAGATGCAATAGTAGCTCTATTAGAGCCATTATGAGACCTCTACAGGGCAGTCCCCATGAAGTAGTTTGCACAGTGCCTGGCAAATATCAAATATCAAATGTGCTGTTAAGTGTTCGTTGTGGTTGTTATTGGCTGGTCTGGTTCTTATCGCTTTATGAAAAATAATCACAATATCAAATTCGGTCGAGGCTTACCTGTGACAGACTTGTACAATACCACGCACCGCAGAAGCCTCATGTATTTCTGAAGCATAGAAATGGCTGCCTCCATCTGTCTCTCTGCAAAGGAACTTTAAACCATAAGAAATGAAAGCGAGTGGGTTTTCGGCACTGGGCTGCTCGTTTCAGGGGCTCTCAGGACACATGCCCCAGGCTGCAGCCTAGGGAGGCTGCTGTCAGGCCCCGATGGCCAGCTCCGGGAGGCCCACTGTACTGTTCTCTGGCTGAGCCGTATTGCAGATTTCTCAGCACGGTTTCACCCTGCAGGGCCTCCACCTTCGAGAGGGGCCAAAGCCAGAACCGCGAGCCGCCTTCCGCTCCTCACACCTGCAGACCGGAGGCTGTGTGGTCCCTGCCCTTCAAAGCATGCCCTTCACCTTGCCCTGCGTAAAGAAGGCCTTGTGCTTTCATTTTGTCCATTTTCATCCAAGTTCCCACAGACTGGGTTTTTGGCGATGAGAGGGATTTAATGACAGCTATTAGACCATCCGAGGGAGTGACAGTGTTTTTCCTCTGGTCATCGAGCAGAAACTTGAAAGGGGGAAGGCACAGATGGAGATGGTGTGTGAATCATTCTGGCTGTTCAGAGGCCGTGGCACCTGAGTGATGTGAGTCGGCGATGTTGCTTCTCAGCTGGTCCCAGGACACCTGCCATTATCACCCAGAGCCTGCCGGCCCCGCGGTGTCTTCGGCTACCAGGGGACCCCCAGGCCTTGGTGACTGCCTCCCCAGATGCTGTATTCCCCATCTTCGTTGTTCTTTCTCCTTGCTGGTAGACACTTTCATTTGTCTCGAGGCCTTGACTCAGAAGACCAAGGAGGGCCCTCTGAATTGCTCTTTATAGCTAAATAGTTTCCCCCTTTTTGTCCACGTAAGTAAAGCATCTTTCTTATCATCTCCTTTGCTCCCATCACATTATTTTAACATACCTTGTGCCCGAGGAGCAGCTTCTCAGGTGTTCTTTGGCAACGAAGTGAGTTTTCCTTTAAAATTATGAAATGCTTCCCTTGTATATCTTCTCTAAACAGCAATCCAGAGAATTAATGCGGGCTATTTTCAGGCCTATTTCAAGCCTTCTGATGACTCAGAACCTGAATCACAGCAAACAGAACACGATCTAAATACTACAAGGTGACACAAATTTAACACAAGTAGGAAAGGATTAAAAAGGCAGTAATTGCCGCTATTCATCTTTAATTAGTTTATACTGAGAGAAGTAGTGCTACAGTTCTGGAAATACATGTTTACATACCACTTGCATCATTTTTTTCAAATATATAGTCCCAGGAATATATAAATAACTAAAATTGATGTATGCTATAACTAAAATACAGAGTTTCTGTCTCCTTACTTGAAGTTTTGAATGCCTTTGTTTGGAGTTAATTAATTCAAGATTTATGTGATGTTTCCCACAATAATCAGTAGTGTTATCATCGATTTACCTTCATTCCAGTAACTTTTGTCCTTGGTCTGGTAAATAGAAGGAGTGTTATGGTATAATCTCTGCCTTCAAGAAACTTCTAGCCTGAAACTAATGTGAAATTGTTTATCTGTTCATTCAGTAATTGCTTATGGAAAAGCAAGTATCCCGAGCAGCGTTCTACTACTGTTTATACGTGGCCCAATGGAGTTGTGACGAAGTAATGAATTTTACACAGTATGGGTTGATGGGAGATTGTATTTTCCAAAGACAGGGGCAGCAGTAGTATCTCCCACGCCATGTGCCTCTCCCTCATCTAGAGGTGAAGTGTATTTCCCACCGCCTAGATCGGGGCTGGTCTTGGTGGCTCACTGGTAGCCAGTGGGCTTCTGAGGCCAAGGCAGAAAGGGCCGGGCAGCTCTCACCCGCATGCTTTGGAACAACTCGTCTCCAGACCCTCGCCCTTGGGGGACAGCTGCCTGGAACCCTCGGAACCCAGCTGCCCTGCTGTGCAATCCTAAGCCGCACAGAATGCTCTGTGTAGCTGCTCTGACTCCAGCTTTTGAGTCATCTTCACCCAAGAACTAGATGTCAGTGACAATGATTGCAGACCCCAGGCTTCCCAGTCTTCCCACTGGAGGCCCCGCCACTGTGGAACAGAGACGGTCTAACCCTCTACATCCTCCCAGAATCTTGACCCACAAATCTGATGTCGTTTTATACATACCATTAAGGTTGATTCACTCCCGCCAACATCGAATAGAGCACTGAACAGAAACAGGCCGGCAAAGAAAATACCACTGATATGCCTGGTAATCATAATCAGATAATAAAAGTTTCCATTTATTGCTTGCCGAGTGCCAGATTTTGCAGCCTAATGCTTAGACAATCCTCACGAGACCCCTGAGTCTGGCATTCTTGCACTCCCCTCCTGTCGATGAGAGAGCTGAGGCCCAGGGAGAAGAAGCGCTGCGTCCACACACTAGAGAAGGAGGAGGCTGTGGAGCCCTTGTGCGTAACTGCTTGCGTCGGTGACGTATCTAAGGGCAAAAAGTGACGCAGTCCGGCTTTGGGGTGTGAGTTCAGAGACTCGATCCCACTGAGGGGGGCCGGTTTTAGACTTTGTGTGGTTCTGTGCAGAGATGAAGTCTATGCTGAGCCTGGTCAGGTGTGTAGGATTTAGATAAGCGGAGGCAAAGAGGAGAGGCAGGCATTTAATGTGGAGGTAACCATGGGAACAATGACAGAAGCGAGAAAAGAATTCCTAAGTGCGTGGAGGCCGGACAAACCTGGCGGAAGAGGAGCTGAGGAGGAAGATGGTGGATGGGGTTGGAGGGGCTCCGTGAGAGGCGGGGCGCTTGGGCGTTAATCTGGGGGGGGAGCATGTGCAGAACAACAGCTCAGTAGAGGATTACTGTAGCATCGCCATGGGGACTGGGCACCCCTGAGGTGGGGGCGGTCAGCGGGACGGCATAGCAGAGATGCTGGGGAATTAGCCCCAAAGAACAACAGGCAGGTGGCAGC